>JAOCNB020107331.1:0-11296 GCA_026546465.2 Palythoa caribaeorum | reverse complement strand
CAAAGAAAAATCACACTTTTCTTGTTAATTGTGTTTTGTCTTGGAGTCTAGCACATTATTTTGCGTCCCAGTATATCTTTATTTGTACCATGTGAACAAGTCCTGCAAAGGGCCTATTGTGTTTGCGACGTCAGCATCTATTTTAGACAGTTACTGATATGCTGAAATCGACAAAAAGTAGGGAAAAGTCCAGCCTCAGCCGAAAGTTACTGGTTCTTATAAGTGAAGCGCATATCCTGTTTAGGCCATCTCTAAACATCCACGGCGCATCAAAATCGCGTTATACGAGGTTTTTGCATCTATATATTAAAGTGAAGAGAAGCGAGGTGAATACAAAACACAAACCGTTTTTTAAAGAATTTTTAAAAAAATTACTGGTAATTTAATGGTAATCGTGATATTTATATTAATTGTAATATTGGGGAGACCACTGGATTTTGAAGGATCAATACACAATGTGATATCTTCTTGACAAAAGTTACTGCAGATATATGCGACTAAAAACGAGATGGCGCAGTAAAACTGAACACTAGTTACTCAGTCAATGAGTCATATGTGTAGCTTGAGCATTTTACATTCTTGTTTTAAAAACGGAGCACTGAAAAAGGGGAGGGGAAAAGGATACACCTTAATTTCGGATCTCTGCCATCACTTTGTACTAACACGCAGAAAGCTCCATTGTTATTCAACACTCCGTTTTATACCCAGTCTGCCATTCCATCATGCAAAAATTGGTTGTTGTTCAGCAATTAGTTAATGACAAACTACTAATCATCACTGTCTGCGAACTGTCTGAATTGGGCGCACGTATTTTGCACTCCAACGCTTTTCATTACGTTAATATAGCATGAAATAATTGTCCGTCTTTTATCACTTCTCTTCATTAGTTCTCTCCCAGATAGTGCTAAATAAAAGCATCACTAATATACTCATTAAGGTTTCAATATTACCCCTTGAACAGAACTAGAACTTTCTGGATAGAGTTGTAATTGAGATCTGTAGTTCCCAACCAAGGAATTAGGAATGCACGGACTCCTTTGGAATAAAATCATCAGTTTACTTAGTTTAAAAAAAAGAAAAGAAAAGATAACCTCGTTCTCAGCCTTTGCTTTCGGAAAATGCCCTGAGACGAGGTTGAACTAAAAATTAAATAACAATAAACTGTCACTAAGGTGTAACAGCATCTAAAAATTGGAATAAAAAATTTTCCGATTGCATCATGTACACATATACAAGTTATTATCATTGTATTTAAAAAGCTAAAAACAGAAGTTAATTTGTAGTCTGTGCATTGAGGTGTAGACAATGCATCAACTGACCTCATTTATGGGAAATGGATTAATCTTCGCCGACAAATCGTTTTCGTTTTCAAAAGTAAATAAACATAATAAGGCCTTTTTTCAGTTTTTACGATGTTGATTATGTTTAAGAGGTAAATCTTTATCTTTATTTGATAATTTCTGCAGTTAGTTGTTTATTCCATGGAGTAATTTACGTCCGATATTTTTTAAAAACATATAAAAACTGTAACGTAAATTACTCTATTAAACCTGAAGACTGGTATTATAAATGGCCAGTTGAAATACTGCACATCGTCTCCTCGTCTCTCCGCTTTGTAAGATCAGTTTTTGCAAGTCTTTTTAGACAAAAATTTAGAGTATCAAAAGGTGATGAAATGGGTTCAACTGAATCGACTGCGGGTTGACATACCTGATCGAGGGCATTTTGGGTTTAAGCTTTCAAGGAAGAAGTTATTCAAACCATCCGGTGTGGTGCAGAAAACAGGAAATGTAAATCACTCATTCTATCACAGTCCTATCATTCATAGCCATTTATATCACGACTTTAATTATAGGTGTCAATTTGACAATATAAGTGACGGAGTAAGAAAAGAAGAATGTGAAAATAACAATCCAACAACCCAAAACCGAACCGACAAAATGACGAAAGGTAGCAATACAAAGTTTTACAGCTGTGCATCATAAATGAAGGCGCAATCGAGTTACAGATCAACTTGAGATGTCAATCCTATCTTAATTTATCTGACAGCTCATTTAACTTGTCAAGTTGCCAATGATTAAGACACAATAGTTTGACGCTTATCGTCAGGAGACGATATCCGGCGCGTGTCTCACTCAGTTGATCTTGAGGCGTTATACTCCTCGCATCTTTTTCACGCGTTCAATAGCTGATCGTCTTCAAGCATCACGTATTCGCTCAACAGCCATGATTTATCAACGGTGAGTAGTTATTCGCTATTCGTTATTCATTTGGTATACACTGCATTCCTTGGAGAACTCTATTTCGACTCTAGCGTATGATTCACGCAGTGGGTTTTCACAACAAATCCGGCTTCATTCAACTTCCCTTAATGAGAATATGTTTTTGTCCACAGCTTTGAATGGATCTTCGTGCTAATTTATATTGCCGCTACATGTTCTGCAGGTATTTAGATTTCTACTGTATATTGGTAAAAATGCTGATATAGTACCACATCAAGTAAACATTGGTCAAATCGCATTTTAACCACAAACATAGCACTTGACCGGTAAAGTTTTTGAATGGAAAGAAAGGGAATTGTGAAAGAGACAACTTTCTAACATAAGTAAAGGTTGCATAAGTAGCTTTGACTTGATGTTTTAAATTATGAACGTTCCTCTTAGAAACGCTTTCTTTTGGAGCTATCCTGTTCTTGATTCATTATATTCATTGTCTGTTTCTGTTCAAGGCTTCGTTAGACACGTTTTCCACTCAAAGTGCTGTTGAAGAAAGTCTTACCTGAAAACACTAGGGTCGAAGCTTGCCAAAAGCATTAAATTTTAAGAAAACATAGTGGCGTCATTTGTTGTTTGCGCCATTGGTATAATGACGCCTCTCACAATATAACGACGACCGTAATCCACACTTATCTTGACCTAGACGACTGCTCCGTCTAGATATCAATGAAATGCTCAACAACTAAATAGTATCATCTTTCTACGCAAAGTTACGCCATATCTTGTTTCTTGGAAAAATTCTTTTGAGAAATTCATCTTTGCAGAGTAACTGCTATCATAATAGAAATGTAATCGTAAATAATGAATAATCTAACTATTTCCTGCACTAATGAGTGAACATCTTTTGTCCACGTTCATTGTAATAGGATACCGTCAACAACTTGGCGCCAAAAACACCATACATTCCTAAACTTAAAAAGCTAACAATTGTCCTCCAGGCACGATCCACTCACCGCATGCCTTAACTTTCTTGACCCTCATTTTTTCTTTCAGAGAATGATTCTAAAAAAGCTCTTTTTAGAAAAAAACTGCACAATGAGCGAAGCAGTTTTGAATAGGTTACAGTTTGCTTATACTTCAAGGGGAGACATACTTTTCAGGAAGGTTTGTGGTTTTCTGTTCCGCACTAAAAAATAAATGGCGTGACTATGTTAGTTTGTTTTGATTAGTAAAAATTGAAAAAAATAAATCAAACTTTAAATTTTATTCAACTAACAATTTTTGCAGTTGTTTTTCTTCCTTCAGTCATTTTGAGTGGAACTCATTTCAAATAACGATCGCTTTTCAGCCGAAAAAGCCCACTTCGTTAAATCATTTTCTATTGAGTAAATTTTAAAAACTAATTAGGTTTTTTAATGCAAACCAAAATTTCAAATCGACCTGAAAGCGGCATGAGTTTCTCAGTTTTATATAAACATCCATTTTATGAAGAAACGCAACGTTCAGTTCATGTTCTTGGCAACCACAATTAAACAAGATCACGCTTCAGCCATTTGGTATCGAATTTAGCCTCTTTGATATTTCTTGTTGACAGACAGTTAAGTCCAAACATACACTTACCATAAACAGAAGAGAGCCGCGTAATTAGAAACAATTCAGTCCTCATTTGTGCGTCCTAATTTGTTTCATGAGGCATAGCAATTTATTGAACACGTAACAAGACAAAGTTTATATGTTCCTCTCAGTTTGTTTCCACTTTCTCGGAAGTAGTAAGGAAGGTGACAACCGGATGACTTTGTGAGTGTTTTAAAACCAATATCTACGTATGAAACAGCAACAGTATCGAATTTAAAATTTGCAGTTCTAAAGTTCTTGGTTGATGTTTCGTTTGGTTTCCTCTGACTTTGCTACGTTTTTCAGTAAGTTAATCATTTTTTTTAGGTTCAAAAATGAATTTATAATTATTCGAAACTAAACAATAATAACAGGAACTTTAGGAATTTGACCAAGAATCCAACTTGGTGAATATGGCGAGATACGTCACATGTTGGTTGATTCAACCAACAAATTCTTCTGTAAACTTTTGAACAAAGATGTACAAGGTGCATAGAGGATACAAAAAAGTCAGGCAACCACTTCAAGAGCAGGAAAAAACAATACCTTAGGGCAATTTCTTTAAACCGTGTAAAAGGGTAGTGAGTGCGTCTAGTCTTTGTTGAAAATATTAACTCGGAACGTGAATAAAACCACGTATTTTTGTAACAGCTTAAGTTTATTAAGTAAACAAAAGTTTCAATAGTTTAGTTGGCAATCTGCCTGTCATTCAAATATAAACGAATAAAGATAACAATACCACAAACAACACGTTTTCAATGTAAAGTGCGAGTAAATGTAAAACGTAAAAAGTACTTATTGATCCCAGTTTCGGGGATTAAGGTGGTGTTATCAACCAAAATCATAAATTATGCTTTATTCAATAGTTCATACGTACACATGTACTGTGGCGTTTTATGCCAAAATTCTCAAGTTCCACAAACATCGCAACAACCTAATTGTACAACCACTTTAGAGCTGACCTCTCTTGAAGATTTAGAAACTCTCTATCAGTTATTTTGCGATTGCTTCATTTGAGTCAATTGAGAGAGTCACTGAGTCAGTATAAAATCAAAATTCAGTGGACTTTTTCCTTCCGGCACCTCTACCCCTGCTCTCCACATGAAGCACCCCACAGTATTTCCATGTTATTTGTGGAACACATTACATTAGGCACACGTATTGTTATCAAAACTGTATATTGTATATTTATCCCACATTTATCAACGATAAGCCTCTTAATTGACTAAAAACGGTGTTAGCAAAAACAAGGGATTTTGTTTTAGAACTTTCTCGATTTGGATCAAACAGACTTGACAGATAAAGTGTACACAGTACAAAAAGGTGAAGTAAGTTTTAGAGTATGATGATATTTATTCCTGCTGTTCTTATTGGACACTAGTAATAAGCTTGTGGGCATCGGCTAAGCAGGTTTATTTAACTTAACTTCGGCAACCACTATAAATAAAAAAGCAGAGTTGATTTGGTGATAGAACTTTAAATTACTCTATTGTTCTATGGCCTTGACCCTACACAGGGTACAAAAACTAAAACGGTAACAGTTATATTAAATTTAGAATCTGTGATACTGCGCTCAAAGTTTTTCAATCCGAGTTTGTTTTTCATAACGTTCTGCCTATTGTTAATGAAGTATTGTAAAGCGTATTGACATTTACAAGAAGCATATAGACAAACGTTTCAAAGATCAAGATTGACTAATTTTTACTCATTATCACCTAACACTAAACATAACGCAAATATGGTCACAGCCATGACTGTGTACTTAACATGAAATAAAGCAGCATTGTAATTCTTTTTCTCTCTAACAATCTAAAATAAACAAAAGGTCTTAATGTAGAGTAAATATTTGAGAGAAATGTCTTGCATTGAAATGAAGAACCTTTTTGTTATAACCCTAAGGATAAACAGAAAGAGGCTCTTCATCTTGTCAATACGACAGTACGAAGTCCTCTGACTGAAAAAGAAATTAACACGCAGAGCTCATGCCGATATGAACAACTGAAGCGAGGTCATCTTTCAGCTATGAAATTTCCAGGTCATTTCTGCACTCTTAATCAGTCTACGAAATATGATCTTGTTTTACAAAGTTGGTTGGTAATCCTTTCGGAGTCATTACCTATTTATTGAATGCACAATAGACAATCTAAAATCAATCAGTTCAATACATATTGATAGGCATTTCGCGGTTTATATACTGCTAGATAATCACCTTACAAAGTTACTTCTTTGAGAATCTGTGATTGGAAAAACGACCTATAGTTCGTGCTTTTTTTACAGTTTGATCGTTGCTGGCTCACGTTAAGAATAAGAAGTTTTAAAATCAATAGCCGTTTGTTTATTTAATACGTTCGGTATTTCTTTTCAATGGACACCCCACAGTTACAATAATCGTGTGACAGTTTTCCAATTTCGTGAACAAGAATTTTAATGCACAGATTAACACAGACAAGTTAAAAAAGTCAGTCTGACACTATTCCAGACTCTAAAGGATTTTCACGTGAAAGTGTAGCTTTTCATAATCCTATTTTGGACCATATGGGTTTTGTGTAATCAAAATACTTGTTTTCATAAAAAACAGCCCTGGACCAAGACAATTACGGATTAACTTTATTAATAGAACGATTGTTTCTAATTCCCACGAAAAACAAAATAAACTAACTTTAAAAATGTTTTTTTTTTTAATTGTCCGAAAGCGTAATAACAATACTATTCAGTGTTTTTAACTTGAAAGAACTGGTTCTTTTGGAAAATATTAAAAATGAAATGTTCCTTCGGCGTTATGCACAGATAGATATCCTGTTGTTGCTATATTAAGATGAAAGCTATTTTTAAAATATGGAATAAACATTGTATTCACGCTGACGCACAGTAGACACATTCCTGGTGAAGACGACACACCATTGATGGCACATCAAGACTTAAACTAGAGCCAACCAAATGTTAGAAAGTGCAAGCTAGAACATTTTGTGCCCAGGCATTTTTATTTAATAAGCCCACTAACTGGGTTTTCCCATAACCGACATCTAGTTGCGGTCCAGGCAAAGCTGTGGATTTTCACAGGAAGTTCTTTCGTTGTTTTAATACTCGTATTTTTTTATAAGAAGCTACTTTATAAGAAACTAGAAACTTTTAGTGTTAAACTCTCTTGAACCAAGAACCTTTCTAAATATGAAAAATAAGAAAAATGACACAGAACTTGAGAGAGGCATTTCTTTAATATTGACCTTTCCATTCTTTAGTGTTGTATCCTTTAATTTCATTTTACCCAGCCAAAAAGGAGCTATAGATGAGAATGAAAGGTTGTTACTTAGTCTGTTTCTTGGATGAAGTGTTCAAGAAACTAAGAAACCCTTAAGAAACTTTCAGTGCTAAATCGGGTCAAGTTTTAACGTTAAGAAACTTTGAGACTCAAGGTCTAAAGAAGTTTCTTATAAAAATACGTGTATTGCTATCAAACATTTTGCCACCTTATATAATTATTTTCGATAGAGTTATTAAAGCAGCGCTAGAAACTGCCGTTAAAATCCATAACTTTTCCTGGATAGCAACTTTCAGCCTCCACTCCCAGTAATTTTACAATGGTATGTTTCACGAGTGCAAAAGCACTTCAAGTTCGCACGTGATCAGGTGATTTAAGTTCTCCGGAAAGAGTGATTATTGATCGATTTAGGCAGAACAATTTTGAATCCAATGTCCAGATTATGTTGCAGTCTCCCTTCAGTCGCCCGCAACAAGAAATTACAACCCGACTCAAAAACTGCAACTTTTGAATTTAAAGTAGGGCGTGTTATTGAAGAGATTAAGTAAGTTTATAACTCATATAAAACATTAATATGGTCAGTCACAGCCGGAAAGTTTATTATACCAGAATCTTAACGTATGCGTTGCAAACATCACTGTGCGAAAAATGTAAGCAATATCCAAGTATCAGAAATTCTCAATATAAAATCGAAGCAAACATTTTTGATAAAAAATATCATAGAACTGAAAAGAATAAAACACGATCAGAATATTTAATTGTTTGGATATGAATGATGTTGAACAATATACGGGTAGGCTTGTTGCTTTTCCATAACTTTGTCCTGACTCGTCAAAAATTCCTCGTATTAAACAAGAAATGCTTCGATAACATCTTAAAATTTAACCCTTAAACTCAAATGTTTTGCAGTTTGTTCTAAAGGGATTTTAAAATGTTCCCAAATGCTTTCCTGTTGTTCTTACATCTTATTTTAAAAACACATTTTTTGACGTATATTGAAAATTACCACCCTTATTACATTGTAAAATATTTTGTTCAAGTTACTGTCAAGTTTTTTCTTGCAAAATTTCTTTTTTTGTTTTATTTTTTAAAATAAAAAATAAATGTGTTTTTGCATTACTTTTTGTTTTTAGTAGCAGAAACATGTTAACTATTTTTATTTATTTTTAACAACCTGTCAGCCATTTTTTTCTTAGCGGAAGCCATAGCAACATGAACTGAACCCCTTCCCTCTTGCCTGTACATGAATGGCGAAAAGGAATGACACTTTAAAGGTTTTGATATTTCTACTGGAGTTTTTATATACCTATATCTGCTGTATCGGCGACTGTAGCTGCAGTGCTTAAATAAAATTTTGTATAGTTCTGGAAATATGTTCGTTGAAGTAAGTAAATTCTGATGTTTTGTTGTCATTTAGAAAGCTGCGGTGGAAATTTCAATGGCTCGTTTGGTACATTTCATTCTCCAAGGTTTCCGGGAACCTATCCAAACAATGTTAAGTGCAGATGGCATGTTAAGGTTTGTATCATTTGTATAGACAACAAGACAACAGACAATAAATAAATAGATATTTCATTAATAGTTAAAAAGTCCAGAAATAACGAATGTAATTGGTAAAAGTCGAGTCCTCAAATTTCGCGCGTATCGAAAAATTCAAGTGAACTTGTCTACCACTTTGATGGGGATAAGATGAATAGGGAAAAACAAAAACTCATAATGATGGACATCCTGATTTAACATTACAGCATGCTATTGTAACTATTTCGATAAATATTTTATAACGCTAATTGGCTGCAGGGAGACTCAAATTCTAAAATTTAATGGTCATGAATAATAGCAGCCTTTCTACTCTTCAAGACAAACAAAATGAATGGTCACTTAATAGGGTTTTATTAACTGGTTCAAAAGTTACAATGAATAACATCAATCATTTCTACTCTTCAAGACAATCAAAACGAAATGTCACTTTATAGGGTTTCGCGAAATGATTCAAAAGTTAGAATGAATAACACCAATTATTTATACTCTCAAAGACAAATAATAATGATGGATTGTTACTGATAGGGGTTCAAACGTTAGAAGGAATAACACCAATCATTTCTGCTCATCAAGACAAACAAAATGAATGGTCACTTTACAGGATTTCGGTCAAATGATTCACTGAAAGTTAAGATCTCTAAGTTTGACTGAAACTAGTTTGGGCATAATAACGGATTAAATTTAACGGCGTTTCTAGAAGTTAAAAAACTGTGTTTCTGGGACGCAGGTACCAGATGGATACCAGATAAAAACACGTTTCACAGAATTTGATATCGAACCCTTTTTCAATTGTGAATACGACTGGGTACAGCTGTTGTCAGGTAACATGTCCTCTGGCAAGTTCTGTGGCCCCATAAGCAAGACTAACAGACACGCCCCTAAAACTCTGACGTCACCCACCAATGAACTTACGATCGAGTTTCAGAGCGACTACTCCAACGAAGAACAGTTTAAAGGTTTCATGGGTCACTGGAGTAAAGTTGGTAAGAAACATGCAAATGCTGTATTTCTTTAATCATCTCATCTCGCTTTTCCTAAACTAAACTCATTGAGGTGCAATATGTTTCATATGAGAAATTAGATTAGGTAAAATATTCTGTGGGAAACGGAAAGTAATACTCTCCAAATTTCTTTTATAAAAAGCACTGGACTTAATGAGAGAGGCGGCATTTCGGATGTTCCTCCAAAATCCTGGATTGGCTGACAGTTTGAGATAAAATAGCAAAAAAGGTAAATCCGAATAGGGAGACCATGATAGTGATTTTTACTAGATCTGGTTCGGCAATATTTCGGTTTGATTCAAACCATCTTCAGGCCGTTTACACAACAAGTACTAAATTATTTAAATAACAATAGCTCGCGGCTATCTTTCAGGCCTTTGTTGAGCGAGGCCTCTTTGTTCTTAATGTAATAAGCTTCCTTTAATAAAAGTATATTCCAATTGGAATCTGTGTAAACGGCCGAAGATGGTTTGAATTAAACCGAAATATTGCCAAACCAGATCTAGTGAAAATCATTCCCTATTCGGATTATCTTTCTTGCTATTGCTGAGACAATGTCCCAAGAAACCGATTGTTATCTGTGGGGCAAAATTGGCAACATTCATGCGCAAACAGTGTCTTGTATAGGAACAACAATAAAAGCAAAACTCACTATCGAGAGGATTTTCCTTATAGTGTATGATATTATGGAAATATGGCAAAACAAATAATAATTTTAGTCTAAAATTGTATTCTTGAAACAAAGGAGAAGGATAACGACAAGTATAGTGATAACGACAAAGATGAGGGTTAGGAGAAGGAGGGCAAGGACGAGAGTGAAGATGAGGATGAGAGTAGGGAGGAGGGAAAAAAAGGAAGAGGCAATGGAAAAGATTGAGGGTGAGAGTGAGGATGAGGAAGAAGAAAAGGAGGAGGCAATGGAAAAGATTGAGGGTGAGAGTGAGGATGAGGAAGAAGAAAAGGAAGAGGCAATGGAAAAGGCTGAGGGTGAGAGTGAGGATGAGGAAAAAAAAGAGAAAAAGGAAGAGAATGAGGGTACGGTGAGGGTAAGAGTGAAGGGTGAGAATGAGGCTACGAGTGGAAATGAGATGGAGGGTGGGGATGAGGAAGAGGAAGAGGGTGAATGGAGAATGAGAGTGACAGCGAGGCTTAGAGTGAAGTGTGAAGGTAAGATTGATGGTGAGAGTGAAGGGTGATGATGACGCTGAGGTTGAGAGTGAGGGTGAGGTTGAATGTGAAGATGAGGATGAGGGTGAAGGTGAGGGGAAGGGTGAGGGTGAAGTTGAGGATGAAGGTGAAAGGTGTGTATGAAGGTGAGAATGAGGAAAAGGATGAGAGTAAAGGGTAAGGATGAGGATGAGGGTGAGGTTGAGGGTGAGGATGAGGTTGAAAATGAAGGTGAGGTATGGGTAAGGATGAGAGTGAGGTTAAGGATGAGGATGAGGTTGAGGTTGAAAATGAAGGTGAGGTTGAGGTTAAGGATGAGGGTGAGGTTGAAAATGAAGGTGAGGTTGAGGGTGAGGTTAAGGATGAGGATGAGGGTGAGGTTGAAAATGATGATGAGAATGAGGGTGAGTATGAGGGTGAGGATGAGGTTAAGGATGAGGGTGAGGTTGAAAATGAAGGTGAGGTTGAGGGTGAGGTTAAGGATGAGGATGAGGGTGAGG
>JAOCNB020107304.1:0-11305 GCA_026546465.2 Palythoa caribaeorum | reverse complement strand
ATTTTACCGACCTCGGGAGGATGGAAAGCTGAGTCAACTTTGGTGGAAAAGAAGGTCACACAAATGTTCAACACTCGACTGAGCCGGGGTTTGAACCTGGGACCTTGTGCTTAGAAAGCAGAGATCTTATCACTGCGCCAACCACGTCGCCTTTAAAGTGAAAAAAGGGGAACACTTTTTTAAGTTGTGGTCCAAGTAAGAAGGCAGGCGAATTCTGATTAGATGTTATTTGTATCCCTTAGACATTCACATTAACGTTGGATTTTAGGTTGTCTAGATGCCCTCGGAATTGAGTCTAAGAAAATCGAAGATTACCAGATTACAGCTTCGTCGAGCTACGCGGAAACTCGACCAAATGACGCCCGGCCGCGTGAGTATAAAATGATAACACCTCACTACAGAGCACATTACTTGACACACGTTACTTGACAGCACATTAATACTTCACATTTATAACATTACGTCTCATTGAATCACCTCACGTGATATTTTATTACTTTTTATGCCCTCACATTGACATCACCTCACAACCCACCCTACACGGCACATTACTACGGCTACATTGAATTAAGTCACACCTTACGTAAAACAATACGCCTCACAATACTCCATTATACCACATCACATGACAACAAATCCATACACAGCACATTACCGCACACCTCTCATTGCATCACGTCATAAAACAACAAGGATTATAGCGCATACCACATTTTATCTTTTCAAATAAAAATAAATGTTTAAATGTTATTATCACATTTATTTAGATGTTATCATCACATTTATTAGCCATAAATGTTTTCATTCAATCTAGAGAAAGATGCTTGGTGTGCATCGGACACAAACACGCAACAGTTTATCCAGGTAGATTTCTTGAAAAAAACGAGAGTAACGAAGGTGGAGACTTTTGGCCGCAAAGAAAAGTTTTTCTGGGTAAAGAAATATATCCTTCAGTACAGCACCGACGATATTACGTGGTTGAACTACACTGAGAATGGGTTTGTTAAGGTAGGCTGTATATTTGATTTCCAGAGAAACATCAAACTTACAGAATAATTGTCCGATTAGCTCTAAGAACTGTTGATATCAAATAATTGACCAATTAACCCTAAGAACTGTTATACCAAATAATTGACCAATTAACTCTAAGAACTGTTGATATCAAATATTGGACCAATAAGCTCTAAGAACTGTTGATATCAAATAATTGACCAATAAGCTCTAAGAACTGTTGATATGAATAATTGACCAAATTGACCAATAAGCTCTAACAACTATTGATACCAAATAAATTACACACTTTACGAAAGCGGTTGACAAAAAATTGTAATGGGGAGAACGTTTTGAAAAAATATTTTAGACCAATCAGAGCGCGCGTAATATGTTGTTTAGTATATAACTGTGTTATACCATTATAGGAATTTGCTGGTAACAATGACCGTGTTACTCCAGTTTACTATTGGTTACGTCATCCTATTGAAGCGTACAGCGTGAAGCTACGGCCATTAGAGTGGGAAAAACTGATTTGTCTGCGTTTTGAGTTGTACGGATGTACAATGGAAGGGACTGCAGGTCTGGTTCAACATTTCATACATATCTTACGATTTAACAGATTAATATTAATGTATTAAGTAATGTATTGATAATAAAATTTGGTTTGTAACCAGGTGAAGACATGGATAAAATAGTTTTAAAAAACATAAGTTACTTAATATTAATGTTCATGCTAATACTAATGTTAACGCTACTGACACTGCTATTACTAATGCGTTAAAGCTAATGCTATTTCTATTGCTAATGCTAACACTGCTGATACCGCTCATGCTAGTGCTATTGCTAATGCTTATGCTAGTGCTATTGCTAATGTACATGCTAGTGCTATTGCTAATTCTCATGCTATTGCTAATGCTTATGCTAGTGCTATTGCTAATACTTATGCCATTGCTAATGCTTATGCTATTGCAATTTCTAATGCTTATGCTATTGCCAATGCTTATGCTTATGCAATCCTTAAGTTGCCAGAGTTGGCCTCTTTTCAAACCCAGTCGCGATTTTCCAAAAATAAAGTAATCTCTCTTAATCTTAAGATTATTATTTAAAAGAGATTATGAAACTGGGTCTTTATAAACAGGCTACCCCGATACCCTACAAACCTTAAAGCAACCAAAACAATAGAAGCTCGTGATTTCTAACCCTTTAAGGCAGTGTTATACACGAGTCAACTTGCAACGACGATTTTCCGCGCAACAATGTTAAGTGTTGTGTTGCGAGTTTTTGAAACCAATTTGAAAACTCCCAACATGTTGCGCGAGCCCACTGTTGCGCAAAAAATCTTCCCCGGTGACCTGTTACACGGGGAACGATTTTCCACGACATGGTGTTGCGCGAATAATCGTTGTTGCAAGTTGATTCGTATAACACGACCTTTAAGCACCAAACACGACAAATGACGTGTTGATAAATTCTCCCAATTGAGTTCCATTCTTTCTATATAAGCAGTTTGGGAGAATTTTGTTTTTCAACTTCCAAAGCTTATTTCACTTGATGAATTCCTCATTTCCTATTAGCAGCTATATTACTTCGTTTGAGTTATGTAAGGAGAAGTTAGATGTTGATATGTAGCCTGGGGCTGAAAGGTATTAAGGTTACCATGTACCTTCAGGGGTGTTTTGCGTCAAAACAATATAGTACGTCTGTTTTAAACCGTAGATACCTAAACCCATATATCAAATTAAATCTTATTGAGCTGGCTTTTGAACTAAACTAAAGATTTTGAATTAAAATGAATTTTCAGATTTTTTCACGTTCTCCAAAACCGTGCGTAAAAGTCGCCTTTCAAGAGTTCCAAGTCAAAGGGAATTTGTTCGTTTCTCCTAAAATTTACACTGTCGCTTCTTCAATATATGAAGAACAAAAACGTGGCTGCAATTTTTTTAAGTTTTAGACAAACTTTTTTAGAGCAATTTTTTTGAACCCTAATTCGAAAAAGGGCCGTAACTTTCCTTTGAAATTGAATGTGAAAAAACGCAGACACTTTTTTTGCACTTGTGGTCTGGAAACTGATGGATTAATTAAATCATTAAATATCAATAATCGCTTAGACTTGTAACTTTTAGAAGGCGACTTTATCCCTCGTTTTTAGCGAACGCAAAAAATTAAAACTTCATTTTAGTTCAAAATTTTTAGTATAGTTCGAAAGCCCGTTCTATAAGCTTTAATTTGATATATAGGTTTAGGTATCTACGGTTTAAAACAGACGCACTGTATCGTTTTGACGCAAAACACCCCTGAAGGTATACGGTAACCTTAATAATATTCCCGACGCTATTTATCTGATTATCGCCTTTGAGGGCAAACAAACAAATGAGTCACTCAACAGATCGGGTAAGTGCCTGCTACCCATGTTAACCTCCTTGTGGCCTTATAAAACGCCCAAATAGTAGCTGCAAGGTACTACTAGCACGCATGTGCAAAAACCGTAAGCTTAGTCTTTCTAAGCTACATCCCACAAGTGTTACACTTGCGCTTTACTTTAAAGATTTTTCTTGTTAGCCTATAGATGTTGTACTGACAAGGCCGAAACAGCTCCGGTGTTTTTAAAGATAGCTGCAAGGAGTAATGTTCGCTGTCCATATTGACATTTAATAATGTCCAGTAAGACGGAGTGGCTCATGTTATTATTAGCACGTGTGTTCAGAAATTTTTAGATCCTAAAATTAAATAACGCTTACACGCTTTCTAAAAATTATTGACAGAGCGACGATATTTACGGTATGACAGTAGTTTTGGAAATCAAACCATCTTAGTTATTCAACTACACACTTTTTTATAAGAACCAGTGAATTATGCCGAGGCTCATTGTTCTTAATTTTTTGGCGATTTCAGATTCAATTTGTTCTTAATTTGTTCTTATTTCTGTGAGCGGTTGTTATTGAAGAAAAAAACAAAATAAAACATGGTATTGGAAAATGAAACGCTTTGCGCCACACATGTATTGTACGGCTGAATTTAGAGGCGAAATACATTCATTGCTTGTTGAGCAGTCTTTACAGTGAATCTTTTATGCTGCATCGCTACGTTTTAGTCAGTTTCTAGCACAAAAACATTCCTAGTTATCAAGCCTCAGCCTGACCTTGTTTTTAAATTGTTGTTAAATTTTGCCAAATTTGAGCCTCGTTGATCTTATAAAGTTGTTCTTATAAAAAAAACCGTGTAGTGCGAAAGCTAACAGCAAGCTATCCGTATCGAATTCTTGACTTTCACGCACTTCCCAGAGACGCCAAAGACAAAAGACGGAGCGGTCATGTTAGTGCACAAAACAAAAGAAATCATCAAAATTCGTTTGTGCAAAGGCGCCAATATGACCGCTATGACGTCAGATGAATGACGGCAATTAAATTCCGGGAAAAAAAGCCGGAACACATGTGTGGGCTTGTACGTCTTTCCGTTAGTAATACCAGATAAAATATTCGTAAGACGTCGTATTTAATGCTTTTTTTGTTATATATCAAATGCTATAATTTTCGGCATTAACAAAATTTATTGTCCGTACTTTATAAGACGCGGCAAAAAATCAATTTTGAAGTCTTGCAAAGTGTTCCAAATAAATTACACATAGCTGCCTTGACGAGTATTTCTTGAAGCTAGCGTTTTGTGATATTGAAGGTAGTAACTGAGCGTATTAATAAGTTTGAAATTTCTGCAATCCAAAAATGCAACTTGTGAAAGTAATCAAATGCTATAGAAGATAGATCTGAGTGAAATAATTAAAACAGGGCTTGTAATTTGAGGCGAGTAATCGCTCTCGCTTACCTTATCTCACGCAAAATTGTTCTGAGAGAGCGGTAAATTGCTTAGCTACTCGCTAAATATCGCACGCCTCACGGAGAATACAGTTAACAAATAGACCTCTAGGCCGAATGGGCTGCGAATGAGTCCGAGTGAATCGAAATGAATTCATTGTCCATGAGACCGAAATGTCTAATTGTTTTAGTAGAAACCTACTAATCGGTCAAAAGAAGAATATGAACAATTTTAAATTTTGTTAAAATCTGTTATAATAAATTTTAAACTGGTTAGTGGCTGCCTGAATTAAGCGTAGTGTGTCTTTATGTCTAGCGGCAAACTGATAGAAAAATTGAAGACACTGATTAAAAATTTTTTTTTTTTGACATATCTTCTTTCGGAGTTACAAATTTTGTCAAGCTCTTAAACCATTCTGTAGACAAACATACTTTCAAAATTAATTTATAATTAATTCATAAAGGCGACAATTATTACAACAATTTCTCTTTGACGCAGCATTATAGGAATGAAAATTTTCAATTGTTTTTCCTCTTTTTAACATATTCTTACCGTGAATTATATTTATTCCAAATTTTGTTGCATTCTTTATTTTTCTGAACATAAATGTCTGGTAAATTTACGCTAATTTATTTAGAAACAACCGCAAATGCTGCAATCTGATTGGCTACCGTACTCGTTATCTATCAGGTGATAGATGGTGTGCCTGTGAAACCATTATGGCGTCTACGGTTTCAGCAATATTAATGAAGACAATTTGAAGCTTCTTATTGCCAAATAAGTTCCAGACAGCAACAAAATATGGTGTAAAAATATTTGGAGGTAAGAAAAAAATAATTTAACAAGTTTTACTCAACAAACTGCCGAGCACATCGTATTGGTTAGCACGCGAAAACAGTTTAACATCAGCATTAACTGTTTAAATAAATGTAACTTTTATTTATCAAAAAATTATCGTTTTTCTTTTATTTATTTTCCATTGATTTCTACTAAAACAATTAGAATGCTTGCTCTCAATTTCTATCGGCAATTGATAGAATGACTCGAGCTTCGCCATTGTCATTCTATCGGCCGATAGAAATTGCGAGTTCGTATTCTAATTGTTAAATAGACCATGATGAAGTATAGCCAATCAGGATTTGTGACAGACCATTAGTAGGTTTCTACTAATAGAAGTTATTTTTTGTGATTCGTCATTTAAGATTAAATTTTTTGCCCTTTACTTTTGCGTTAATTAAGAGTGTGAGAATTGATATGATAGAGAAACTTTGGGAGACGCAGTGATTTACCATTTCAGGTGTTTTTTTATCACTTCTTTAATTGGAGAAATTCTTCATCTCAAATTGTCTAGGCGAGCTTTTCTTGCTCGCCAAGGATTTTCAAAGAGCAAGTCCTAGTATAAAACTAACTTAAAGCTAGTCGTTTCTTGATTTTTTCGATTGGGAAAGATCAAATTAGGAAAACAAAAAGATAAATAGCAAAAAATTCAACGAGCAGTAGTTTCCATGTGTTTTATCTTCCCGACACTCTAATTGTGTATTGTTCTTTTTTTATTTGCAAATTACGAAACTGTAAAACAATATATAGAAACATTAATTTTCGCTATAGAAACATTTATTTTGACACAGCGTAATTACATGGTTTTAACATCGCCAAAAATAGAGTTGCATGGAGTGTTGTTTCAGTCAAGAGTCTAGCCGGTAGCCAATGATCTTCAAGTTCCTGCGTTTTTTAAAATTATCTGAATTTAGCAAAAGAAGAGGCGGCTGTTTGTAAAACTTGAAGTCTATGAAGTCCGTTGATTTCTGAACTGATGACCAAGTGTGTTAGCAGAGAGTTGATTTAATTTTGTCATATGTCAAAATGAATGCTCACGTCGATTACACCGTAGCTTTCTATCTTAATCAAGCTTTATCAATGCTTTGTGCTTTTAAACAGTAAACAATAAAATGCAAATTCGCCATCTGCCGCTAAACTCGGCTTCATCTTGACAGCGTGCTGATAAAAAAAGGATTTGAACTCCAGCAACTTTCGAAAGATCTATAGACAACTAGATCAGTAGATGTTTCAAAGCAGAGCAATTTTGAAAGGTCAAATTCGTATTTTAAAAGCTGTCAAGAACAGATAGAGAGGCTTTGTAAAGTTTCCTAAATCTTAGGACAACGCGTCCATTCTGAAGTACGTGCGTCGCTTTATAATGAATGATGTGTCAATTGCGACAAGTCTAATTCTCTAAGCAATTGTGCGGTCATGCTTTTCGATTTAAATCGCATTTTTAAAAACATCAGTTTTGCTCATCAAAATGTCTTCTCGCAGATTTTTAAACGTACAAAAGTTTGTTTTTTCGGCAGCATAGAGAATATTTTTGGCATTTTGCTTTGACGGAAAGCATTTATGACTGAGTCTAATGAAAAAATATTTGACTGGAAAAATAAACGCGATGCAAGTCTTTCACGTTGATCGGTTTTTCCTTTTTCAATCGCTCGTTGTTTTTAACTTTTTCTCCTCTATAATTGACTTTTAGGTTGAGAATCAGGTTTTACTACTAAATTATACTGTTATACCCAATAAAGACGTATTATGGCATTGAGTAGTATTTACGGATGCTTTCTCGGATATTAGAGAAATTTATGTAAATCTCGGTGCAAAATAGCAAAAGCCTATGTTTTACTGAACACAAGAGAAGAAAAAATTCAGAACCTTTTTTATTTTCAAGCATATATTAGGCAAAAAACATCAATAAATTTGTTAAGCACGAGTATGGCTATAATATATTTGAGCTGAACAATCATACTGAAGTCTAGAGAGGAAGTCATTGCTCTTTTTTACGAACTCCGAAAAAGTGAAATCAAAGCAAAACTTTTCAAAAATCGCAGGTAATGAACATCGCAGAAATGGAGAAAACGATTATAAATAAACCAATTTTGTACTCGGGAGGTAGTAAAGAATTCGAAAGCTATTCAAAAATTCGGAGTTTTTACAAAAAAGTAAGAAAGGCAAGAATAAATTTAAACACGAAACCTCGTTAGAATTATCAGAGCCCTTCATTTTCCCCAAAACACTCGATTATTTCTGATTTGGGACCAAACGTGAAGATGCAAAAGAATCGAGCCACAATACAATTATTATAACCTACACAAACATCCACAGGATTTATAACTGTAAAGTTATAATAACAAAAGTAGTTACGACATGTAGTTTGGCCCCTGAAGCTGCTGCAACAGTAATAGTAATAGCAGTTTGTGATATGGACAATCTGCTTCATCTTCTTTTACCAAATTTATGCAGAATGGCGAAACAGGAAACCGATGCACACAGCTGGAACTGACTAGAATAATAGCGTAATATGACCAGACATTATTCGTTTCGAATTTATGCATAAAGTTATTCGCACGTCAACAATGTAAAGTTTAAGATTTTAATCAGAATTCCAGTTTATGTGATGACGAGAATCTAGAAGTGGTTCGTGTTTTCGTTTTGTGCACGGCCATATAATCTGTTTAGACCAGCATCTCAAACTTTATAAACGCGATTAAGGTGTAACTTCTCATCCGGAGAGATTGGCATCTTCATAAAGTGATTGCTTTCGATAATCCCGAAATTTGTTTTTATGAATGTTATTTGAGGATATATTTGTATTTTTAGGCTCTCTGCAAGAAAGAGACTATTGTTTTTCTCCTCAACCAAGAACGAACAAAATATAGCTTGGATAAAATGAATTATAGATGTTATACAAGCAGCAGATGACTAGCTGACTAAATTGCGATATTGTTCCAATTGATTTTGGCGTACCAATATAAATTTATTCTTAACAATTTCATAAAATATCATAAAATTATGGTTCGATTAATTTTCTTTAACTCTAAAAGACAGAATATTGATACTTACTCCGTTAGTGTGCGGGGTGTTTCAAGGTCGCCAATGGCTGTAAGAGTGAGTGTTGACCAGTACAACGAATGGAAATATTGATCATATAGGGACCCATTTCCTTTGTAGACCCACTCGTTTGAACCAAATCCTTCCCAACCAGAGATTAAATAATACATTGCAGCATTCCAATGAATCATTAAAAACATCAAATGCATGAGAAAGAAGACGCGAACAAAAGTTGGATAGTTTGTTTGTGACTCCATCACTGCTTTCATTCGAAAAGACTTGTATGCCTTTATTAGACGATTAAGTCTTAAGATTGGCTTTACTCCGATAACGAAGAAAAATATATCCGTCGGAAGAATAGATAAAACATCAGCGGCAAATTCAGGTGAAGTCAGGTATCTCTTCGCGACCCGTTTCTTGAACTCGACAAGGATTCCTTCCTCAAGAAATCCTGTCCGTATGCAAACCGCTATGTCTAGAAGATAAATAATGTCACAGAAGTAGTCAAATACAAACCAAGCAACGCTGAATTCCCCTTGAGCATCAGGAAAAGCACATCGTAGCACTAAAACCCATAAATTATATCGAACTGCGAAGACTACAAAGTAAAACCAAACATTTATGAAGCTTCCATTGGGATCAAAAATCATTGGTTTGTCAGATGTACACTGGGTCCAACAATTTTCGTCCTCTCCGTACACAGAACTAGTGTCGTAAATAGAACTAGCCGTGCTGCTTTCGTCTTTTTCAACTTCCCGCATAGTACTCACTCCTTCTCCATGAGTGTTTGTTGACCTGCGATGCATAGCTCTCGTTATTTTCTTTGCAGGTGCAAATTTGCGATGATCCCTGGTGCTAAATTTTTGAAGAAAAGGGTCAACATGTTCGGAGCTCTTCCAGAGAGAAAGTCTCCTTGTACGCCCCGGACGTATGGAATTTTTGACTGACATTGTTTTACGTATAGGTCTACCAACAGATATGTTTTTCTCTTGTGTTTGTTCACTATCTTCTACTCCAAAATCTGGTTTTGCAAATCCGTTAGTTTCCGAAATATGGGGGAAAACCTTGGCTGTTCGTCTTTCTGTCATTTCGTTTTCGTCTTGCGGGTTGCGAGCTTCGAATCTCACGGTTTTTTCGATGCCTTTCTTTGGCCGTGCTTCGTATTCCTCCAAAACACTTTGACAACTCATTTTATTAGAAAAAGAAAACAGGAAAATATGTGTTAGTAATCTTTTGGGAAAACCTTGTCTCTATGCAGTTGTTTCGCAGTAAAGAGGTGTTTCACACGTGACCTTTCAGTTTGTACAAAGATCTTAAATCAAAATTGACTGCATTCATAGGAAGTCTTTTTCATGATTACGTAGATTCAAACATTATTTTTAAAGCTACCGACTTCTCAAAATGGCTTGTACAAATAAAATGGAGCGGCGTACAATGGTAATTATTCAAATGAAGCGTAATCTAGTTGAGAATTATCTAATATTACAACTAGTAACAGTGTTTTCGGCAGCAGAATGGAAAGAATTAGCCCTGAAGCCTAGTCAAGGGCTCCTTAACAATAACGGACTAAGATACCATTGAAAGTATAAATGCGGGACTAGACTGTGTGACAGCATCTCAGAAATATGAGAGGCCTTAAACAAAACTCAAATCACCCTATTTGTCCAGTTGATGCCCTTCTGTTATTTGTCAAACATGCCTTATTTTCTAAGGGAAATTAGTTTTCAAAAAATTACTTCCTTTCGATTATAATTAAGTTGTCTGGTTTGTTAGAGACAAACGTAGCAGAGAGGGTCCGCAAAATTGATTTTCACTGGTTGATAGATATGTAATTCCCTTTGACATAGTTTGCATGATTTTTAATTTTTTTAGGAATAAATTTTGAGGAATTTTTTTTATTTTTTAAAAAAATATTTTCTTTGTTGTTACTCACACATTTGATATGCAAGTTTTTAAAATGCAAACTAAATTCACCAGTAAATACATAGTTCAAACAAATATTTCAGGTTTTCCTTTCTTGTGAAACACTTGTGCAGCTCTTGTGTTTAAAACTTGTTTTGTGCTGTCCTGATTTTCTTTTTAGCTCCTTTTAAAGACGACCGTAAGTCGGCCATTAGCGCGTTTTCAATTTAAAACAAACTTTTTGAAAAGCCGAAACCGCAGGGAATGAATTAAATGCTATAACAGAAATGACAGACTACTTTACTAATCCGTTTGATGACCAAGTAGTTCCTTTCAATCCGTATAATAAATTTGTTATATTACATGTCGGGAAGCACTTTTTAGAAAGTTCTATTTTTAATCGTTCATTTAACAACTGTCTCAGTTTGCGTGTGAGAAACGTGAACAATTTGCTTCTGATAACTTTATTAATGTTTCAATAACAAATATGTGGTTTTCTTGGAAACAAATGCTTGAAATGAAAACTCAAAATTAAAAGTTAAACGATATCAAAAACCTCTTTGTTTCTGACATCTATAAGAAAAACATATTAAAGTTTGCAAATAAGACAAGATGCTTTGTTAATTTTGCAGCAAATACTCAACATTGCTGTAAGATAATATTCAGAGAATACAAAATTTTACTAGAATCTAAATAAACCTTTTAATCTAATATACGCTTTTTT
>JAOCNB020107270.1:0-11305 GCA_026546465.2 Palythoa caribaeorum | reverse complement strand
TTTTGCCGAGGCTCATTGTTCTTAATTTTTTGGCGATTTCAGTCTCAATTTGTTCTTAATTTGTTCTTATTTCTGTGAGCGGTTTTTATTGAAGAAAAACTGTATAAAACAAGGTATTGGAAAATGAAACGCCTTGCGCCACAAGTGTATTGTATGGCTGAATTTAGAGGCGAACTACCTTCACTGTTTGTTGAGCAGTCGTTACAGTCAATCTTTTTATGTTTTATATGCTATATCGCTACGTTTCAGTCAACTTTCTACCCCAAAAACTTTCCTAGTTATCAAGTCTCAGCCAGAGCTTGTTCTTAAATTGTTCTTAAATTTTGGCAAATTTGAACCTCGTTCTTATAACGTTGTTCTTATAAAAAAAAGCGTGTGAAATATGAAAAACTGTGACCTTGTAAAATATTTAGAAAAGAAATGAAAGTGATTCCCTCATCTTGTTAAGTGTTTGGTGGTTAGCTGTATTGTATCGTAAATTTTGTATATTATATTGTATTTTATTGCAATTAAAATACAAATTGAATTGCTCACTGGCCTATCAAAAATTAAAAAACGCAGTGACAATGATTTGTCCGAAACCAGCGGCCTTCTTCAGGTCAGATTTTTCTGATAAATGGCGAGGAATGCCTTGGAGGGCCTCGTGCCGAACATGGACAGATCGAAACTTAGCCCGCCGTTTCTGTTCAGTGAAGGTTTCTTCACCCTTTTCCACTCATGGATTCTTTCACTCCTAGTTTGAACCAGTAACTTTCTCAATCGAAAATGGAGACAGTCATCCTCTATGTTGAAAGAGTGGTCAGTCTTCGCGAGATGGTTAAAAACCTCAGCATTTTTGGGCTTCCAAGCTGTTGGTTGCTTGTGTTGTCATATTCTTGCGTTTAATCTGTTCGTTAGGATATGTATTGCATTGTATTTATTCCATTGCTTTTTTTGCAAATAGTAATGCAGTATTAGTTTGTAGTTTACCCAATTATATCGGTTTGTAACATTACGTGACATTTTTAAATTTACATTATTCATTATAATAAATTCACGTACTTTTTATTGTGCTACCTTATTTCACATAGTAGAGCCAGTGGATAAAACGGACGGGAGGATAAACAGCTTAATGGATTAGAAATTTGTTAATAACATTCGTTGTTAAGAAAACGCTCCTGTAGTAGATAGCTGGACACTGCGACTAACTGAAGCTTTCAATACTCGTCAACCCACACAGAAACACATTGGAGATGCTGATTATCTGGCAGCGTTTCAATATGTCCTCCTGCCAATCGCATACGAAGTAAGTACTCTTCGATACCTAGCATTTAATAGTCAAAGGCAACACTACTATTTGGGATACTTTCAGTTTGTCGTTTAGTGAAACTTTTTACCCTCTTTTGAAAAGTTTATATCAGATTTTGTGGAATATCAATAGTTTATACCAGATTGTGTTGGACACCATTAGTTTATACCAGATTGTGTTGGACACCATTAGTTTATACCAGACTGTATGGGAGACCATTACTTTATACCAGATTGTGAGGGATACCATTAGTTTATACCAGATTGTGTGGGATAGCATTAGTTGATACCAGATTGTGTGGGATACCATTAGTTTATACCAGATTGTGTGGGATACCATTAGTTTATACCAGATTGTGTGGGACACCATTAGTTTATACCAGATTGTGTGGGACACCATTAGTTTATACCAGACTGTGTGGGATACCATTAGTGTATACCAGATTACGTGGAATACTTATTTTACAGTGAGATTTTGTTGGTTGCTCTTTCTTGTAACAATTCTTCCCGCGCGTAGTGTATGTAAAGAATCTGGTGCCAATCTCTTTTTCTCCTTATATTAGCATTTTTTCATCATATGTAGTTTAAGCCGGATCTTGTGTTGGTGTCAGCAGGGTTTGACTCCGCCCGAGGTGATCCCAAGGTAATTGAATTTTTGAATTAAAATTTTTAACATATTTGCGTTACACATTCGTACCTCTGTAATATTTGGAAGTTTATCTGAAAGCGATGTTGCAAATTTGTCTGTATTATTTTAAATTGTGTAATAAACAAATTATTATATGTTAAGAGTATGATATCATTTGAATTCACTTGTTTTTGTATTGTATCACTCATTCACTCACGAACTCGCTCGTTCGTTGTTAACATGTAATAATCTATACACTCCTAAAACAGGCTCATAGGATGTAGTATACCCTATCGTTATTGAATAGATACTCCAAAAATAATACTAACGCGACCTAAAAGCAGGCAGCATTGCACCAGGCGGGTTAGAAGCAGTGGCAGCAGACCGCAGTGCGTGGAAACAAGCTGTCCAGTCAGCGGTCAAGACGTCAGAGAAGAGGAGAGAGCAGCGGTGGGAGGAGAAGAAAGAACGCAGACGCCAGAGAGCAGAGTCAGCACCGTCGAACGACGACGTCTTCACCTGCAGCACCAGCAACAGGACTTGTCGCTCCAGAATCGGACTCTACAGCCACAGCCGGCGCTGCAGCTCAACAACAGACTAGACCAAGGTGCAATCTCCATTGTCTCCTGAGACAGACGGATGCCAACTCCAAAAATTACCGTCGTCCACTATAACATAACATTGTCACTAGTTTTCGTAGAAAGACCTAAAACTCCCTTCCTCCCCCCTCTTACTTTTCAACGTAAACCATTTGAAAATACCAGAGAAAAAGTTCAACAAACAGTTAACAACGAGCAAAAAAACTTATAACTAAAAATGGTAAAATGTTTTTGTAAATGCTGCAGTAGAAAATGTTTTATTTTTACCCCACCGCTCAAGGTGTTTCTTCTACCTAATAAAAAATTGTACTGAATATCTTAGTGTCAACTATCGTTTAACAGTTATTTTCATTTATGCAAAATGTCTGACTCCGAAACGTCGGATATTGTTGTTAGTTTTTATTCTTAATAAAAGTACTGTATCTTTTTAGCTAGGACGCTTAACAAGCTAGAGCTTAATTCTTTTACGAGGCTTAATGGCCTATTGGAGCTGCTGCTCATCTCCGGTCTTGTAGTCGTAAGTGAATGAGATTCATTGACTCCCCTTAGAAAGAACACAAATAGACCAGTGTCGCATTTTGAGTTGCCGCTGACTTCCTATGACGACAGATTCATTTTTACAGCCTTAGCCTCAACATGAAGTTAAATATTCCTAAATACCAATGTAGTTTTACATTATTTACAGCTGTGTTTATTGTTGGAGGTGTGATTTCTCGCTCTCTCTCACTAGTATTTTTGAATATTTGAATCCAAAACAAGGCTAAGGCCGTACAAATTGAATCTGTTGTCATTGTGGTCAGCGGCAACTGAGAATTCGAAACTGGTCTATTCGTCACAATTTCGCCCCCAGCAAAGTTGGTTTTCATTTAACTAACCTCGTATATAAGGATGGAAAGCCAAGTCAAAATTATTATGGCTGTAAAAGGGTCGTACAAATGTTCAGTACTCGGCTGATCCGGGGTTTGAACCCTGAATCTTGTGGCTGGAAAGCAGAGATTAACCACTGTGCCAACTATGGCATCTTCAGTCTATTTAGTAGTTGCAATGGCACACTTATGAATTAACACAGGGAGAGATCTATGGATTTTATATTTCCAATTCCTTTACAGCAATTACATTTGTTTCGCGTTTCTTTTCATATACTTTAAAATTTGTTTTTGTCATAACCATGAAAAAATTTTTTACTTAACATTATGTTTAGGGCGAGTGTGACGTCACTCCAGAATGTTTCCGTCACCTGACTCACATGTTAATGGGCGTTGCCAATGGCAAGATTGTTATTGTATTGGAGGTATGCCGTTAGATTTAAACGCTTCTTAACCCAGTTCAGGTTTTTAAACACCTCTTTCAACTAACGAGTTCATATATACCAAATCTGATGCACGCTAATCTGAAAACTGGTGAGTGCTGCTACGACGAGAATTGATCATTTTTTGTACAGTTTTTTATTTTATTTTGTTTAGTAGCTGCCAGGTTATATCTTGCGGTAGCATTTAGGCCCACACAAGCGAAATTGGCCTAGAAATGTGTTTTAAACCGGACGCCTTTAATAGGGACCTTAAGGAACGAGGACGACAACGACAGCATACCAGAAAAAATCTTTTTCTGGTTTTCTCTTTACTTTTTTCTGCGGTTCATAAGGTTTTCTGTCTTGGCGTAAAAGCTTTATGAACAGTAAATGATCAAATATTCCTCCTTGAGGGAAATAAATACTGAGAATATTTTTGTTATCATGTCCTCGTTGTCCCAAGAACTCTAAAACAGGTCTTTTCGCGTTCTGTTTTAAGAGACAAATACATAGCTTAAAACATTGTTAGAATAAAGGAACTTCCTAAAAGAATTTTCAACTTGTAAAACTCAGCATGGGAGGTGATGAATACTTCTACTATAAAATTATGAATGGAACAAAATATGTTTGATTTTTCATCGTAGTAACACTAAAAGAAAGTACTTTACGAATTCAGTTTTTCTTATGCTCATTTACTGTTCTAACGTTTTACCCTTCTAGAGAAAATGAATAATGATGAGCTAATGAATAAACAGTTTTGTACTCCACGCCTGCTGTTATTTCAGAACTTGCTTTTGTGCTTTCATTTATTTAGCCTTTCATTGCTAAGGTACATTACCAACATGTTTGTTTATGAAGGAAAGTTGTAGATAATAAGATTTTTTTTCTTTCCTTGTTTTATATTCAGCTAACTCCCTTTTGTCAATGTAGGGAGGGTACAATCTTACTTCAGTAGCAGAGTCGATGAGTGCATGTACGTCAACGCTTCTAGGAGATCCTTGCCTGCCATTAGAAGAGGAATCTGCTGTTCCATCATATAGGTATACAATACTAATAATGCTGCGTCTATTGATGTTCATCAAGCAACGATTACGACTTTACATCACCACGTGTTCAAGATCAGAAAAAAAAAACATGCGCTGCTGAGTACCGTAACAAACTTTTGTGTTGTTGAAAAACTGAAATTTTTTTACACGTGTAAAACTGGGCCATTTCAACCTCACCTTTGGTTTAAATCTAGGAACGATGTTCATTGAGCAGTCGCATTTAATGAGGTACAAATGAATCACACGTACCTAGAAGCGTACGACCCCCTTCCCCCACCCTCTAGTGTAGTCTTGTCACTAGAAGAAAAGTTACGTCCTAGCCCCCACAATACACATAATTGTCACATTTGAAGTTCCGAAGGCTCTTTTGAACCTGGCGGGCACATTTGGAAGCATTTAACAGTTTCTGGTCCTTTGTTGTCATTATCAATAAACATGGCCATAGAAGGAGATTTTTATGACGCAATGCCTTGATAAAATTCCCGTGCTCCTGAAGTGCTGCACCACCCAATGGCTTCGTCACTGTTGAGCGTGGGTAAGGCCAAACAAAATAATATCTATGGTTCCGATCACCTGACTGACCCTAACTTTGCCATATTTGGGTCTTTGGTTGTTCCTCAGTGCCATGCTGTCAATAGCAAAAGTCATAAAGGTGCAAAAGAAATACTGGAAATCCCTAGCGTTTGCAGGTACGTTTCGCCTTCTGTTTTTTTTTATTGGCACGAAAAATAACATAAAAGTAAAATAGTCACCGATAAACACATTTGTTTATTGCAAATCATACCAGTTAGATACTCTAAGGGGCTATTCACATGGACCCGACTTGTCTTGGGATAGGACTATCTCGGAGACTATCACATGGAAAAAATCAGACTCCGAGTTATCTTGGATTTAGGTGCTATTCTACTGTGCATATTCCTAATTTTGTGTGGAGCAGCATCACCCAAGACAAGTCAGTGTAAACCATGTGAATGAAACGAGACAACTTTACTCCTAAGACTCCTCCTTACCTTCCAGACCGAATTATCTCTATCCCCTGAGTTGTCTCGGATGTATCTGAACGGTCCAATTTCGCCAAAGAGAGATTCGATGGAAACTGGCCCAAGATAACTCGTAGGGCAGCGGTAACCTAACCCACCCCCTTCCCTCGCCTAATGTCACCAACCCTTAGGAAAAATAATAAGGTAATGAGCTTCCAAGAAAAAATATGCAATGATAAATTTTACAAATTGATTAATACATGCTATTAACGTACAGACTAATTAGATTCTAACTAGCTCACCGGCCAATATCGATCTAACACATGACACTTTTTAAAGCTAAAACCCTCACCATCAGAAAAGAAAGTCACACAAATCTTCAGCATTCGGCTTAGCCGGGGTTTGAGCCTAGGACTTTGTGACTTGGAGGTAACCACGCCATCTTAAATCCTTTTAATATATGCACAGGCGCAGTTATAAATTGATGTAAAAATAGGAGAGAGCTGTGGGAGGATTTTATATTTCCATTTTCACTACAGTAACTTCATTTATTTCGCATTTCCTTTTCATTTATTTAACTTACTATTTAGGGTAAGTGTGACGTCACTTCCACTGACACAGACGCATCCATAACTAAAAAATTTCATTTTGAAATTTTTACATTCAACAACTTCGTCTTTATATTTAATACTGTAGATGTACTTGTCAATGCCCTTGTTCCAGAACAAGATCAAGAAGATTCTAAAACTCAGTGTGCCGGTGAGAATGGGTAAGTCGGTGCAAAAATAATTTATATTCAAGGTCAAAGCTCTCTGGTTCGTTGGTTAAATTTCCTTGGTATTGGATTCTGTACAGAAGCATTTCCAGCTCCCCACTATGTAACCGGGGTATTATGAAACACACGAATTGTAGTGAACGTTAAGGGTCGGGGGAAGGGAGTAAGACGTTTTGCAGTATCAAATCAATTTAAGGTAAGGCCCTGTTTATACGTCGCATTTAATGACACGTATTTAATTAATGAATTTTTTTCGTCTGGCAGACGAAGTTAAATGATAGTTCATTTTAGACGTCAAATATGATTTCGATGTCGTTTTGCGCCACGTGAAAACTGTGAGCGTGGGCTCAAAATTAGCCGGTGGAATAATTTATGTCGTCGAAAAATAATGTAAGCATTTACTTTGATGCGACTGAAAAGCGACGTGTAAAGTGACACGCATTTCAGACGTTTTATCCGTCAGAGGGACACGGATAAAACGTCTGGACGACAATAATTTAAAGGAGCAATTCAGTTCGTTTTATACGTTGCTTTACTGTCGAAGAAAATTGCTGGAATTAAGTTCGTGTGGATTAAATCCGTCTCAAATGCGACGTATAAACAGGGCCTAACCCTTAATCTTAAGATAAAGGTAACTCTTTTCAAATCAGTAATTCTGTCAGGCGGTATCAGTGGGTGCTAAAGGTGCGTCCGACGGAGGGGTTGGCACAGTGGTAAGATCTCTGCCCCCAATCCTGAGGTCCCCGGTTCGATCCCCGGCCTGGTCGAGGGTTGAATATTTGGGTGATCTTCTTTCCCAGTTCACTCAGCTTTCCATCCTTCCGGGGTGGGTAAAATGAGTACCAGCATACATGGAAAGCTTAGAAGCAGCTGCCAGAGGTGCCTATACATGCTTCCGGTCTGCATGGGGTAAATGATCATTGTAAAGCGCCTTTGACCATATTCATATAGACCAGCGCGGATATTATTCTTCCTTACAGTTCCTCATGATGCCGTTTACCGGCGAAAGCTAGGACATTTTAAAAAATTCTAACATTTTAAAAGTAGTTTTAGGCCTCATTTGAATGTTATAATTTTTTATAAATTCGTCACTTTACATTTTTTTTTCACTTTACTTTACCCCGTCACTTTGACACTGCTTTGTTTTCTTTGAGTGTGGACAGTAGGGAGGCTGTGTGGCCGAGCGGTTTCATCCTGAAGGTTTGAGTTCGAGTCCTCAGCCCACCGGTCACAGTAGTGTAAATAGGCTTCTGGCCAGCCTCCCTGTTAGTTGGTATTTTTAATCGTGACACTGAAAAGCCCCTTTGGGGAGTTGTCAGGGCTCATACGGGTCCTCAAAGTGTATATGACCTCAAAAAAGCTTTTGTTATACTGAAATTCTAGTTGTATTTCTAATTCAAATTTTTGAAAAATGAACTAATTTAGAATTTTCCTCTTCGATTTATGGAGTGTAAAAGTGTGACCTTGTGTGCTCTTGACCGAGTTTTGGGTGGCCTGGGCCCAAAATGGCTGATGACGTCATATAAGTGCATTCTTGTTTGCATGTCAAGCGAATCTTGCTGTGATAAGTTGCGGTGCAAAGTATTTTGCTCAAAATTGCTACAAGGAAAACACTGCAGCACCATGCATGTTTTTTTTTATTGACTGTCTGCTGGGGTTGACTCACTTACTGACGTTATAGGCCTTTATAGTACCCAGCTATACCCAGCCTCCACAAGCGCGGCCAAGGGTTAAAAATGGCGCAAAATCTCTACTTTTAAATGCCTAAAACACTAGGATAGCAAGGTCTTTCTTTGTTCATCCTATGTTTTCTTATTGTAACACCACATTGTAGCTCTAAGACTAAAAAAAATTGCGGTGTCATGTGTACTTGGAAAACCTAGAAAGTCCTGGAAAAATGTAAGTTTAGAATCCAGGCCTGGAAAACCTGGAAAGTTGATATCAGTTCTGGAAAGTCCTGGAAAATTAGCTCATTTCTATATAGGCATTTTTTTAAATAAAATACCAACTCTTAATATTTCTCATGTTTTCACAATGGGGCCACAAGTCCGGGCATGCACAAATTCATGTGAAAAGATCGCAAAAAATCCCTCGCATCGCTTTTTACTCGAAATAAAATTGCAGGAGGTTGCTACGTATTTGCTTATTTGTTTTGTTTGACATTAAAATCTTTTTTTAGTTTGTAAGGTCCTTGGTTTTTGTTAATTTGGTTCTTGAAAGTCATGGAAAAGTTATGGAATTTTCTTTGAACAAAGTGTACAAACTTTGAGTTGTCATTTAGTTTTTCTTCTTCTTTCTTTTATTAGTCGCATTCAATGCCACTTATTGTTGACACACGCTTTTTTTGTTTTTAGGGACACGGAGTACAATCCTGAAAACTCGGACGAAGAGCCTCATTGAAAAGGAACTTTCCTTAGATCATATTGAACATTTCTTTAACTGGTACTTTTTGTATTGTGGTTGATAATTTTTTTGCTGTATTTTAGGAATGGATTTGATGCCACCCAAATTCCGTTCACTGAATGTGATTTTTTGACAAATATGGGGGAAAGCGGCGATTAAGTGATGTGCATTTATCATAATTGATCCAAATAGTCGATGTAGTAAGAAGAAGCTCAGTTTAACAAATAGATTCCATGTTGGCGTGCGTCTGTTCAGTAATAGATCAAACTGTGGTAAGAACAAAAAAGTGGCACACGAGACGATAGCTATCGGCCTTTTTGAAAACAAAAATGGCGTTGGCATTATTGTCAAGGCTATTTATTGCAGGTCCACAATACAATAGTGTGATAGCGATACATCAGCACACTGTACCATCAGTGAGAATAAATGTTAGAACTGAGAGTAGGGTCAGTGAAATTACAAAGGAATTGGTAAATTGAGATCCATGGTTCATTTTGGGATTGGTGTAAATAACTGAGATTTCATAATAAACGATTACAGGATTTCTTAAAAAGTCCTGTTTTCTTTTAACTTAGCCAGAGGTGTCTTTCGTTTTAAAAAAAGCATTAAATTTGAATGAATGTAGAGCTTGGCCTTGGCATGATCATTTCCGAAGCTAATTTTTACTTTCATGAAAGGAATGTCTGTTATGTCCAGGGGCAGAGTTTTTATATTTTATATATAATTACACCGACACCATTTTCAGTGCATTAGTGGTTAACATTTGACACGAAGTTCCATTACACGGGCATAATTAAACTTTTGACTCTTCCGTGAATAGTAACGGGTCTTGGATTTTGTGAAATTTGACTTAAGAAAGTCTTAAAAGGTCTTAAAGGGAAGCTGAGCCCAAAAAAACTTTTAATACGTTTCACTAGGTTTAAGGACATCTGGGAATCCATAAATTTACGTTTTAGGGCGATACCTCAAACCACATCCTTGAAGATAATTTACAAAACGTGCGAGATGAACGCTAAGGGAGCCGCCATCTTAAAAGAAACACGTTTTTTTATTCTATTGGATAATTTTACGAAAAATGCAAGCAATAAAACAGTTCGAACAAGGCAGTAGAGCTGATTCTTTTGACAGTTTGACTTTGTGACGTCAGACGTCTCTGCAATATGGCGGCGCCCTTAGTACTGACAATCATTTTTTTAATTCATTTTTGCAGAACATAATCAAGCGAATCGCTTTAAAAAGTAAATTCCAAACAGATGTAGTTTAACTTATAAAAAAATAATTTTGGCGTTGAGCTTTCTTTTTAAATTTGATTCGTTCAGTAATCCTGCATTGTCTTGAGTCCAAAAATGTCAGTGTCCCATGTTTTGCTTCTATTAAAGGAAAGTTTGGGCAAAAAAGAATTTAAAGAATAAAATAATAGTAATAATCCCACCTACATACCCAAATTTGTTAAAAAGCTTGTAATCGGACAAGCGTTTGTTTTTTTTTGTCGAAGCAACAGCCGTTCTTCTCAAGCTCCTGCATTGCGGTCATTCGATGCGCATTAGACGAGTAACAAAATAGCTGCCAATAGACCCATTTCACGCTTAGCGTTACACAAGGAAATGTTTGATTTATTCAAAAAAGCAATCTATTTTCAGGTTCGTCGCATCTGTATTAGTAAAACTGCCACTTTTGAGATGTAGCCCAACTGTTGGCTAAGCAATTAATTTTTAAATCTGAGCAATTCTACAGTGAAATGTATGGTGGAAGGGCATTGGATGCCTTGCAAGCCTCGTTATCATGTTAAACTCATACATTTTGTTGCAAAACTTCCACACAAGTATTTAGCTTCAAATATTCATATCTTCGCCCATTTTAGGCCACTCCCATCAGTTGGTTTCATAAACAACACAAATACAGCTACAGAGGAGATATTTCGAAGGCCGGAGAAAAACATTGCAAAAATGCTTGTCAAATATTGTCAAAACACGCTCAAGTGACGACTTTTTGAAATCAAACGAATTTTCAACACAGTCCCCAGGTATTTTTGGTGTGAAGTTTAGCGTTCTTTTGGTGGCAACAAAAAAATAGAAAAATCTGTTTTGTTTTCATCTTCTTAAGGGGGGATTATAGTTGGCAAAGACATTTTTGATGACTTTTGACAAAGTTCCAGTGATTTCTATACACGTATTTCGAAAATAAAACCAGCAATCCCGATCGCTCATTGTGTAGTATTAAGATGAAAGAAAATTTAGAAATATTTTCAGATTTTTAGAGAAAGATATGAAGAAGGAGGAGAATTGGGCGATTGTTAATT
>JAOCNB020107241.1:0-11306 GCA_026546465.2 Palythoa caribaeorum | reverse complement strand
TTTTTTAAAATGTTTATAACCGCTGTTTGTTTTCTTTTCCTTTTGAAATTGAAATGGCCGAAGAACAAGAATATTTAGAATATACTAGATTTGTTACTAAAAACCAAGTTGTCCAAGATTGAACTCTAACATTTAAGGTATGAGCACCGGGAAATTTTGATGTCCTCAGATGAAACCCAGAATTTGCTACCAAGTCAAATTATGATAAATAATTTTTTTTTTCTTCGTATCTTGAAGCCTGGTCATCAGTTGAAAATTGTCAGCGAAAAATAAATAGCGTTTTCCCAGCAAAATTACCTTTGGCCCTGCGAGTAGCCTGGGTAGGTTGCTTGTTGGGGGCATTAAGCCAGAGTTTCGCTGTATTTTCGATTTCTACGAAACAAGAATAAGAGGTTGTAAAAATTATTCCCTACGCGTGGCCCTCAAAAGATATTGCCTAACAATGGATGGCCAAAATATGTCCTAACTGGGGTGGGGTAAACAAAAAAAAAATGTTTTCTTAAGCAATGAATTATCAAGGACAGCGGTATTACAAAGCAAGTGATCGGAAGACAAAGAATTGCTTGAATTCGAAGTAAATTTGAAGGATTTCCCCGTTTATTTTTCTGGATAATCGCGAAAACAGAGGTGCAACACGTACTACAGGAACGGTAAATCTTATTTTATTTAAAGCAGAATAATTTTTTTAGCGAAGAAACTTGACATAGACGCAGTATATAAATATGGGAAAACACAAACGGGAGTTTTTTCGACTTTGTTTTTGTTTATCAAACAACAACAAAAAAACTTTTAAAAAACCCTCACGTGTGATTTCAGAAAACTTCTATTAATTTCCGTTATAAAACGAATTCTTCCGCTGTTTGAGCAAATTCTAAAAAAAAAATGGTATTGAATTTGAATGTTAATTGAATAAATGACCAAAGTTTTTATATCTTTAGTCATTTTTGGTTGAATTTGAAATGCTGCACTTCCAGATTTAGTCAAAAATGACCCAAATTTCCCGGTTCTCATACCTCAACAGAAGCAAAGATATTATTCCCAGCCCTATGTAGCTTTAGATCGTAGCTGTAATTGTACTTTTTGGTGGAGTAGGCGTGTTACAGGCTGCGATAACAGGTATTTTCATGAAAGAGGATCTCCCGGAGTTACGGCTTTGGAGGTAAAAAATCGGCGTTTTGACGGCTGATGGTTAATTTAATTTGATAATTGATGCTTAAAATTTAACCCGTGACGGTTGACCAATGCTTGCTTAGTCCCTTACCTCCATGCGGACCATACTAGACTATCTACCACAAAACGCCAACCCACACGACTTTGAGCTTTCCTTTTAACGTCTGTTCAAGACATATCTAATTTTTTAAACTTTTTAAACTTTTTATCTCTGCGTTCCTCTTCCAGCTTTTCCATGGCCGCCCCCTTTACCTTTTTCCCTGTGGATTCCATGTTAAGGACTGTTTGGTTACACTGGTATCGTCCTTCTGCATGGTATTTTATGTCCTATCCAGCTCCATTTCTTTCTCAACAGTTTGTTTCCCTGTTGTTTTGGTTCTTGGTCTGCTCTCCTCCTGATAGCTCCTCATTGGGAATCTTATTAAACCAACTGGTTCTGAATATTGTTCGCAAACATCTATTGACAAAGGTCAGGATCTTCTGTTGGGTCTTTCTAGTTGTTCGCCATGTCTCGCAGCCACAGAGCAGAACTGTTTTAACAACTGATTCTAAATATTGTTCGCAAAAATCTATTGACAAACATCTGGATCTCCTGTTGGGTCGTTTTAGTTGTCCAGCATGTCTCGCAGCCATAGAGCAAAACTGTTTTAACGTTGGAATTGAATATCATAAGCTTTGTGTTGGTAGTAAGCTCTCTAGACTTTCAGATAATCTTGAGCATATACACGCTTTTTTTTATAAGAACCAGTAAATTTTGCCAATACCTTGTTTTATTTTGTTTTTTCTTTAACAAAAACCGCTCACAGAGATAAGAACAAGTTAAGAACAAATTGAGGCTGAAGTTGCCAAAAAATTAAGAACAATGAGCCTCGGAAAAATTTACTAGTTCTTATAAAAAAAGGGTGCAAAGCTAAAAAATTGTAACTAACTAACCAACCAACCAACCAATCAACCAACCAACCAACCAACCAACTAACCAACTAACTAACTAACTAACTAACTAACTAACTAACTAACTAACTAACTAACTAGCTGAATAACTAGCTAACTAACTAGCTAAATTAATAAATTAATTAATAGAATAATACTAGAAACAAAAATTAAAATATCTGTTTATGAAATGAATACAACGCAATAATAACACGTTTTCAATCCTTTACAAATATAGTATGCTTTAGTTTTACATTTTCTCCTATTAAAAAGGCAAAACATCACAAAGTTTTATTCCAGAGTAAACTAGATTTTAAATCAAAGTTCTTGACATATAGTGAGCGGGCGGAGTCTTTTAGGAAATTAGTTCTACGTTTTGTTCTTACTTTTATAAGATAAAAAACATTGATTTATCTAATTTTTTCCAAACTATTAGTTTCCTTTGTTGAACTACAAAAATTGTAAATTTTATCGCTGCATTTCCCTGTAATTGAAGGAAATGTATTTACTTAAGATTTGCTTTTTATCGTCTTTTTTCCCTTATCGCTTCTTTTGGGAGCCATGCTTTTCAAGAAAAAAAAAGAAATAATCAATTTCTAGATTGTAATGTTAAAGAAGCATAATCAACTCAACTCGGTATTGTCAATACGAGATGTTGACAGGATTTTCAATGACTAATTTCAAACCCCTAGTTTCTTAAGAGCGCCAGCGGATCAATATACCTGAGGTGAAATTGTAACTGACATCAAGTTAGTTTTAGATAGCTGAATTTTGAACTTTTCCGTCCGTGCGTGCGTACCCATAACATGAAATAATATAATATGATCTTTAATGAAGATGCTTTGTTTCTGTACAGGTGATTTTCACAAAGGTCCTACATATTGAGATTATAATCTCCTACACATAATAAAAACTCTAAAGACATAGCTCAAGCTATCGTATCTCGATAAAAGATCAAATTAAAATAGAAACGAACTTAAAACTAGTTGAAATGGAAAAAGAAATTCTACATTTAAATTAAAAAAAATTCTTGAAAATTGGTAATATATATTTCGCTGTCCAGGTTTAATCATTAATAGCTTTGTAGTTTGTGCGTTGTTTTCCCCAGTTATGTTTAAATTAAGCTAATTATCAGTTAGCTAAAATTTCGGCCAAATATCAGTTCTCAGTTATCAGTCAAAATTCTTCAAAATCAGTTATTAATTATCAGTTATGACTTTGACTAAAAACTGAATAGCATATGAATTAACTTATCGTACTGATCGCGAAAATGCCGAAAATAGCAGTATGCTAAAAACATCTTAAAGTCAAACATATTTCGATTCCAAGTTTTCAACATCGCCGAAGGTTTAGCAAGCAGAAAGTATAATTAATGATAACTTCAAAAAAAAAAAAAAAAAAGAAAGAAAAAAGAAACCCTTAGAGTTCTTAAAGCAATTTAGTCATCAGGCATTTTACATTTTTATACCCATAGTGCTTTTGTATCTTACGGCCTTTTGTACCTATGTACTTTTAAAACGTATAGCATTTTCGATTTACCCTTAGGCTACCATTCTGCGATTTTTCTCTTTTATCTTTTCATCTCTGACAACGCAGAAGACGGCAAAAGCTTTGACATTTTACCATAAAATTCTCACTAAACACCGCCTCATTGGAGCCAGTTAAAATATTTTATTGTTAATAATTATGCTACTGATGAAGGACAGCTTTATTGAATTAAGTTTTGGACTTATTCAATTTTATTTTTGTTTCTTTTTTCGTTCTTGGTTTTCATAAGAACTCTAGGACTGCCTTTTTTGCATTTGAAGCAAAACATGGAAAAGTAATAGGAAAACTGATTTATCGTTGATATACATATATATAAAATAACTACAAAGAAGGATTGACAAAATTTCGAGTAATAAAGCACCTTTTAACAAGAATCCAAGCATGCCAGCACTTGCCAAAATTTCGCAAGCACGAGCAAGCGAGCATCCGTGTAATTTTTGCAAGCAATTCGAGCAAAGGCCAAATATTGCGAGCATCTTTAAACTGAGTGGGACGATTCGATACCCCTATTTTTACCTTTGCTCAGCGCGCTTCCCGTTCGAGTCCATTTTTTAGAATATCAAGCGTACATGACCTTGAAAATAGAAACTTGATGCTAAGATCGCTAAAACCAGCCCAAAACGAATTTTTTTTAAAATAAACTACAAAAATTTTAATTTCAAGAGAATTGTTTTTTTCGTGTCGTATAGGCACTTCAAAATATCAGCTATCAGTTGAAGATTAAATTTTCAGCTGTTACCCAAAAAGCTTATACACTACACCTTAATTTTGAGCTATCGGTAAAACTTTTTGGCGAATATCAGCTATCACTTAACACCAACCAGATCCTCCTCATATTACTATCAAAATCACTGAATAAGTAAAAATGAATTCTTATTTCAATTTAGACTTGGTTATCGAAGTTCTCACAGCAAACATTTTCTGAACTGTTTATAAGAAAACATTAACTAAAAATTGTTTTTCACAATCAATTTGTACTAAAATCAAGTTACGTCGAATGTCAGATGCCCTACAAAAAGCATAATTCTTTCAGCAAAAATGGCCTCTAATCTTGGCGTACTTTAGAATTTTGTCACGAGTTATAAAATTATCTCAAATTTTTCTTTCAAATTCAAAGATTCCCTGCTAGCAGAGGTCACGGCGCCCTGAAAGACCTTATATTTACAGACTTTACACAATTTATCTAAGTTTTAGAATAATTTTATCGTTTTTAATAGAGTATTCATGTAAATTAGTTTTAGAATTTATAGCGGAAGAGACCTAGTATATGTAGTAGGTATACCTCTGCTAACAATGACAAGATTTATTGACATGACCTCATATGCAGATAATTGCAAAATCATTTACAATCATAAGAGAAAAAGGAACATATTTTCAAATAAGTTGATTTACAGTCACTGATTTCTATAATTTCTACAATAGTGGTGGTTATTATACATCATAATTATTATTACATTTGTCAAACTTCACAAAATCAATTTATCATCAAAAAGATTTTAAACGTTGCTGAATATAAAGATATATCATGTATGTAATTAAAATAAAGATCACATTTCGTTAAATATTTCAACAAAATTCTCTAAAAACAAATTTCCTACATGTCGTGCAAAAACCCACATTTTAAAACGTAAAACGAAGTCCAGCAACTAAAAAAATTACACTTTTAATCTGAGTCAGTTTAGCTCTGTTTTTCATGGTTTATGAAAACTACCAACATTGTGTTTTTCAAAGTCAATCCTGAACACATCTCAAATAACCAAAACATTGTTGATCGATTTTTAGCTTAATCAAAAAAAGGTATTTATAATTATGCTTAATTGAAACGTCGTGTCTCACATGTGACGAATCTCATTTAACGAATTATCTCCATGTGAAATCATCAGACGTCTGAATCGATTTTTTGGCCAAATGCCATGCTATGGGCACAACAAATCATATGACAGAAGTCAAAATGGCGTCGCGTCCACAGGAAACATTTTCCAAAATCAATACATCGTTGTTACTTAACTTATTCATTCTATTTTAATTCTAATTCTTTTCTTATTTTAAGTTTAGGTAAATCTCCATTTGGGAAACAGGTTTTCTTGATTTTTGTTTTATAGTCTAATGATTGGCTAAATTATTGTAACACAAAAGCCGAACGCCGCTTTCCAATAAAGCTCATTACATTTTATTTTTATAAAAAAATCTCGAACTAGAATCTGATTGGCTAAAAGCAGTGCTGTTTTTTAAGGTTAGTGAACACCTTGAACTTGACTTTGAGATCTTTTTCTATAAAACAACATATATAATTTGCTTTTTCAATTTTCATGTTTTTTTTTTTCACATTTTCAACCTGTTCAGTAACTGAACCTTAAAAGGAAACACACTGCAGAAAATTGGGAACACACTGCAGAAAAAGGAAACAATTGCAGTTGTAAGAACCAATCAAATCTTTTGATTACAATTACGAATACGATTACGACTACGATTACTGCTACGATTAAGATTACTATTATTTATCACATGATACGCGTACATCACAAATCGAAGCTTGCTTTGTAATTTTGTTTTGTATAGTATTAAAAAGTAACCACACGAATTTTCACGAAGTTTTTGCAAAACCCACTCGTTCAAATTCTTTCCAAATTGCACTCGAAATCATGATTTCCTTTACAAAACCAATATTGTATACAAGTTAATGCTTTCTCAGTATGAAAAGTCTAGAAATGTTATGGTGGTAAATTCGAAATGTCGCAAAACAATAGGAGGTTTCGTATTTGCTACTCGGACCATTAATTTAATTCAACAAATGTCAAACATTCATCCGGCCTATTCCATTCTTTTTTATATCATAACTACAAAAAATAAAAAAGGTTTATCATAACATAATACAGATAAAAAAGAAGAGAATTTTAACAATCATTTCAACCACAGTTATACTTAAATATTATAAGAAGTAATGAGAAATGTCGGTTGTACGTGCCCTGTGCTTGATTAATTTCATTTCACTTTATTGTTTTCAAAGCTCCTCTCTTTGTGCTATACTCAACTCAGTTTATGATGTTTTCCAGATAGTCGAAAGAAAAATTCGAAAGTTCGCTTTAGTTTTCTAATTCTGCATTGTAGATCACTTATTTTCCGTTAATAACAATCAGTTTAAAATCGGTTGACTGTTTAAAATACTAAAACTGACTCACTCTGCCCCAATACAGTAGAAAAGAAACTTTTGATCAATTTTGCACGAAGTAAATTAAAGAGTTCTTATCCGGGCAATTAAAAGACATGAAGGTTGGGAATTTGCATGCTAATAACCCATTTCATGGATAACGAGTTTCTTGAAAACTCTTAAACCGGAGTTTACTGAAAAAACATTTAGTTGCGGCCATTAAAAATGACACAATTTTGCAAACAAATTTTACACAAGCATTTTAGCCAAGGACACGCATCTACTCCTTGCGATATACAGCTTTTTGACATTTATGGAAATTAGAAGAGTCTTTTGAAAATTTGTAATTGCCATTTTGTTTGGCTGTTTATCAATATTTACATATACGTTTTCGCGTTACTGAAAATGTCATGATCACAATGTTTTTTGAACAGAACAGGTGAACTGAGAAGTAAATACGATATTGGAAGCTAGGTAAAATAAAAGCAGTCAAGGTAACTAGCTAGGTCAGTAGATGATTGTTTTTTTCTTTAAATAATATCTTCATTAGCAGAATCATTTTTATAAAGCTGTGGCATCCTTTGTTTTACAAGGAAACGTTTAGATCTCACAATTGCCTCCTAATGAAGGTTTTTTAATTCTAGTTTCAAGATTATTTGACGTCAATTGTGAAGTTGCTCTAGAGTTCTTCACTGTACTCATGTTTTGCATGAAGTTTGAGAACGCAATGAATAGCAGTAAATTTTTATCAGAGGTATCTGGAGAACTCTGGTGAAAGCCACCATATCGTCCCTATCAAAGTTTTTATCAAACTGTCCTAGGACCACGAAATCAAAGCCATTAGAAAGGTTCGTAAATTCTCTTTGATTTTTCTTCCTATGTATGTTTGTGAAAACCCAAGTATACTTTCGATCTTATCAATGTTATTGAACAAATATATCTTCTTTTAGTTTCTTAACATATGGTCAAGCCTGTAGTTACTATCGTTTTGACAAATGAAAGTAGATTTAATGTTTTCTTCTTTTCTCGTGTCGCAACAATAATGTACATGCATGTTCTCTTTGTTTTCCCCTAAGCCCAATTTTTAGACTTCAAAAAATTAACTCTTCTGCCAGGGGCATCCGAAAACTTCACGGTATATCTATAGGCCCGAGGAAATCAAAAGAATGGAAACAAAGGTGCTTCGAGGATATCTGTAGACATCCTTCTTTGGAAAATTTTTGAAAATTGCACATCTAGATTTGGATTTAAAGCATTCTATGAGTAACTTTAATAAATCATATCTGGCACTTTTTAGATATTCAACACATTAGATTTTGAACCTAACAACCTTATAAACAAAACACTTGAAATCTGTTTTAATCGAACCTGAAGAGTAAAAATATAGGTCGCTTTAAACGAACTTGGTTTTCGAGCAAACCTTATACAACAGTTCGGTTTTTATAAAGTTACTCTCTGTTCGGCGCAAATTTCTTGATCTCAAAAAATTTTTGTTTCGGGCCTACAGCTCTACAGGCTGATTATGTCACCCATTGCATGTTTCCTCTTTATGCAAAAATCTGTGGATACACGAAAATATTTTGTTTCGGAAGAATACACATAATGGAACGGGGAAAACAAAAGTTCGAATGTTTTCTAAAGCTGTTCAAAGTTTCCTTTCAGTTTTGATTACTGGCACAGCATAGTCGAGCTTTTCTGTGGAGCTAGTTTGACCGATTTGAGCAAACTGTCCGACAGTGCTGGGATTTTCAAAGGCTGATTAATTATAACGCTTTGTTAGCCGCGCAAAACTTTAAATAGCATTTTCATTAGTGAAAAAATACGATAGATCTTGTAAAAAACTGTTCAGGATTTCCAAGGAAAACTAAATTTTTAACCCGAAAATTACCAATAAAATCGTAGATTAAAAATTGTATTCTGGGTTATTGTTTTTCAGTGTTTGAGATACTGGGCCAAGGGTGCTAAACGAAAATAATTGCTCTGTTTTGACAATTTGTTTTACCACGGGCAGTTTTGGTTGTAGATATTTTGAATGATGAACCGTTAAAGTGCCGTCTCCTAATTAAGAGAGAAAATTAAGCAAAATCTCAGGCCTTTGCATCAAAATATCAATTAAATGTGTGCTTTTTTTCCAGCGACGATCTTTTCTTAAATTTAACGCATTTAGAAAATGGAACCTTTTTTAAAAGAATATGAACTTCACTAAAATGTATGACGATTTGAATTCTGAATGCAAATGATTTGTTTATAACTCGCTCACTACCGCCCCAAACAGACTTCTCAATAAAATCTATTGTGACACCTGCTCTGGTGCTTTGTGTAATTTCGTATAAATTGTTGTAAATATTTCTAAACATTGAAATTGATGATATTGAAGATAAAACATGCTAGAATAAAGATAAAAAATTAACAGTTCGATTCATCAAAATGTCAGACCTACCTCGAGGAAACTTTTACATGCGACTATAAGCTTTGGCTTTTCATGAAAAATGAAAACGAGCCTCTAGCTATGTTTTATATTTTGTTAATATGTTTTATATTTTGTTAATATTGTTGTTGTTGTTAATATGTGAATTGAAATTTTAATTTCACGCAGCTTCTGGCTTAGTTAACAAACTTGAAAACAAATTCGAACCTACTTTTTTTTTTTTTTGTTGATTTATCAAGACAAGTGAAGATTAAATCTGCTATAATGTAAAAACACTTCTTATATTCAAAAAAGTCAGTAAGATGTCTTGATCTACTACATAAGAAGATTTCAAAAGTTTTGTTCCATCCATCTTATTCCAAGCCTTTATAAGCTATAAACACTAGAGAAATTATATTAATATTAATCCACCATTAATATTAAAATGATTCTATAATTGAACTGAGTGGAGTGCGTGCGAGTTTAATTTGAAGTCACACGTATGGTTTCAGACAAAAAATACACGACATAAAGTTCTACTACCACCTTACTGCATCCATTTTGAAATCACACTACAAGAAAAGTTAAAAATTAACCTTTTTTATTTATTAAGGAGCCAGTTTTTTTAAAAAAAAGGGAAAAAATGTGATTTAAAATTTAAAAGAGTGCGATTTAGAAAACAGTTACACTGCTCTGAGCAATCAGATTGCACAGACTAGCTGTGATTTTAAAATGGATGTAGTAAATATAGTAATTATCTTGCACCATGGCTAGTTTACGAAACCCTGTGAAGTGACCATTCATTTTGTTTGTCTTGAAGAGTAGAAATGATTGGTGTTATTCATTGTAACTTTTGAACCAATTTACGAAACCCTATAAAGTGACCATTCATTTTGTTTGTCTTTGGAGAGTAGAAATGATTGGTGTTATTCATTCTAACTTTTGAACCAGTTGATAAAACACTATAAAGTGACCATTCATTTTGTTTGTCTTAAAGAATAGAAATGATTGGTGTTAGTCATTCTAACTTTTGAACTAGTTGATGAAACCCTATAAAGCGACCATTCATTTTGCTTGTCATAAATAGTAGCAATGAATGGTAATTAGAAGTTAAATTTTTAATACAGTTGCTAAAACCATAACAAAGCAACCCATTTCTCGTTTATTTAGAATCAGAAAATGTTCCACCCTTCAATAAGATGGGAAATATAGAATTGTCGTGAGCTTTTGCCAGGTTTACTTTAAAGTAACTAAGCTAAAAATCTGTTAATAGATTTCTATCACCTGTTCTCTTAAACAAACTATTTTTTTTTTTATTTTTCACGGATATTTTTTGAATAAATCCTTGTTTATTTATTCTTAGAACCAATTTAAAACATTGAAGTTAATATTTTTTACCATGTCAATGAGTAACTATTCAAAGAGAACAAAACTTCTGTGTGCTAATTGAAATATGTATAGCCGTTTACTTGCATGTTACTGGCATCTGATTGACTGATTTTCCGCGTAATTTGCAACATTTTGAATCGCCACTGTCTAAGGCACTTTGCTTGCAGCTTTATCTTAAAACATGAAAATTCAACTTCATCTTTTCTTCCTGCAAACTTAAAACATATAGTGTATATTTTCAGCGCTTTTAAATTTTCAATCTAAATCTGACCTTATCACTTCCACGAAATATCATTTCAAAGGATTAGAATTCGTTGCTTCAAATATGTACAGCTGTTAATTTTCTTGACATATTGTCGAAAATCACTGGCGTTTGATTGGCTGGTTTATTTCTCTCGCTATCATATGAGATTTAATCATATTTTAAAACAAGTAGGTCTTTCAAATGCAAGCCATTTCTAATCCTGATTCAAAGACAAAGTTAACAAAAATATGATAAAACATATTGGTAGAAATCTAGGTAATATCTATTGAAATTGTCATAATCTGATTGGCTACTGCATTCGCTATCTATAGAGTGTTATAATATAACCCAAGTTATTCTCCGATTTTGATTGGTTCTCGCCTATGATCTATAACAGGCGGCCCAGGCTAGAGTTGTGTGGATTTTAATCAGAGCAAGCGGCCACCAGTTCGAATCCCACCGAAGCCAAC
>JAOCNB020107180.1:0-11307 GCA_026546465.2 Palythoa caribaeorum | reverse complement strand
CGCCTGTCACGTGATCTGTCCAGGTCACGTGACCTCCATCATTAGCTGATGAAGGCCATGGTTTATGGCTGAAACGTATGTTTTACATTTTATTTCCAGTAAAAGATTTAATAATTCTTCAATTAACACCTATATGAAGCATGAAAATGAAGTTTGGCTGTTGCCAAGTTGTCAGAATTCTTAGTTTCATGAAAGAAATAAAACTATATGTGCTTCGTATGTCGAAAAATAATAATTTTATAAAAGAAATAAAAACATGTTTTACATTCCTTTATAGCCTGGTGAAAACCTTGGCAAAGTTTGTGAGAATTCTTGAGCAGTTGAAAATCCTCAACTGCATCTCAGGTTTTCACTGATCTGCTCTCACATTCTCCCAAACATTTGCCTCAGTTTTCACCATGCTACGGACGGCACAGAGTATAGGTTTTATTTTTTTAAATAAATAATAGCCGTCAGTTGTATAACCTTGTCATTTTTATTCTACTTTTTATATAAAAATTATATGTACCTTTTTTAAATGTAATATATGATGCCTATTAATAGAGCCATCAGAAGGGTTAGGGTCATGAATATTTATAATTCACATTGCAAAGTCATTGCAGTGTCATAAGATTTGAATAATAGATTCTTTAAAAAAAATTCATAATTTTTGAGCCAAAACAAACATTCATACAATACATTTTGATATCAATGAATTTAATTTTTCTTCTATACATTTTCCCATAAATCAGATTGACAGGGCATAAAAATAATGAAAACAGTTGTTGTGGCCAAACTGTTGTTCTCAACTGACAGGGTGGTAAAGGAGGGTCTTAAATAATAAGCCGTTGTGTTATTTTGAACACCCCAAAGAAATGCAAAAGCTAGTTGGGAGATTTTTGAAATACGGTTGACAGACTTAGTTTTAAAGCAACAATGGATTATTGTCACCCCAAAAGTGGCTCACGGACTTGTTTTGACCCAATAAAAGATAACAATGAAACCGTTATCAATTTGAACCAAAAGGCCACATCAAATATGATAGCCTACGCAGCCATTTTAGCATGACTCACAAGTCAAGTCGTGCTAAAAGGGCTGCAAAGGAGGCTAATAATATGACTGCACTGATAATATCAGTTTTTAAGTAAATCATATGTAATAATAATGTCATTTTAAAATATGAAGATTTTTTCAACTAATCAGTTTTCTTTTCAGTATATGTTTCACTTTTGTGTCTGAAAACTTTTCGACTTGTAAAATTAAATAAGAGTTATTTTAGGAACGTGATGGCTTGGCTTCAAACAAGTTAAATTTCCTACACAAAAAAGTAATCCACTTGGACTCTAACAAGTATTTGAGAAATGTAACCTTTATGGCATCTGTTTGCCCATCTAGGGTTTTACTATTTCTCTAATACTTTGAATATTTTTCCGAAATCGCTTCCTGTCACAAGTTTACTATTTGATTATCACGCGTACATGACTTCTGGTATGGATTACTGTGGGAAAGTCCCAGAAACACATTTCATTTTCTTTCAAAGCTTTTCCTATCAAAAAGCTGCTAAAAACTCAACAAAGAACAACTGATAAAATTTGATTAAAGTTTTTATTATATCTTTTTGTAAATACATCTTGCGATGTATACTTCCTAATATGTAAATTGTTTTCAACAACATAATAAACTTCCGGCCGTCAGTTGACGACGACAAACTCTTTTAATAGATGTACGTGTCATGAAAGACAATTATAAGCTCTTTTCATCAATTATGTTAGCTCTGGTTTACAAAATTGTTAGACATAAACTCACGGGTTTAAAACGTTCTTTTCAATATCGTTTAAATGTTCAGTCTCGTAAATGCACTAAAAATAACATCATTAGCTAAACAAGACAGTTGAAAACACGAAACCCTAATGGCAGTATACGATTACATTTACAAGCACGTGCCTTTGCAAAATGTCTGGGACAAAAACTTGGAGGTGTTTCAAGCTTCTTTGCTTTTAGGAAATAAATAACACTATACAAGTTTAACAACAGTTACATCAGCGTAATAAATACATCATTTGTAATCACGGAAAGAGTAATGGTCGTAATTTATCATTCACCTAACATCGGTTTTGTTCTGAACGGCTTGTGGACAACAGAGAATTCTTTTATGTCTTGTTGAGGCTGAACTTAGTCTTGACAGACAATAAACCTGTTGTCGTGTTGAAATGCCACTGTTTTCTGGCGATCAAACGACGCTAGACTCCATTGCGCGACTAAAACGCTTCGCCTTTGGTTTACGAGTTCAGGAACTCTTGCCGAGTTCTCCTAGACAGAACTCTACCTGCGATAAAAGCTAATTACACATAGCCCTCGCTCATTGCTTCTTTTAGACCATTATACTCTCTGGTTGTCCTGCTAACATCACCTTGCAACCAGCCGTCACATGGTGCATTACTTGTTCCTTCAACTCACAAACTTGTTTTCTCAACTCGATGGCCAACGCTTGAAGTTCGTGATTTTTTTCTCGTTCTTCCTTCACTTTCATTTCTAATTGCGCTTCTCTCTCAAGCTTTCTCTTGCGGCATTTTGAAGCTGCTTTACGATTTCTCTGTTTCTTTCTTATGTTTTTTCTTTCTTCTTGCAAGTCTAAATCAATTGGTGGAAGGGGCGGTGTGCCCGGAACAACCTGACCTTGCTCATCAAATTTTGCAACGGGTAGTTGTGCTTGACTCGTGCTAGGTTGGTTGCAACTCAACGCCTGAAACGGAATAGCGTTTGATGTTGGCTGTTGGAGTTGAAATTTTGGATAAATAATCTCTCTAGTCTGTGGAGGATTCCCTGCTTCGCTCAACGAAACAACTGGCGCAAATGTTTCGAGCGGAAGTGATTGTGTAGAGATGGTTGATAAAGTACTTGGTACGACTGGAAATGAATTCGTGCAAGATGGAAACTTAGTCGGCCCTGACACAGTTGAAGAGCTCACTAATGTTCTTCCCGTGAAAACTGTGTTCGTTGAAGCTGTTTCTGTTATTGGCAAACTAGTGGTGCTTTCACAAGAGGACGTCACAGTTGCTTCGGGTTGTGCTTGCTGGTGTAATTTTTGGAGAGCTTCGACAAAACCTCTCGCGTACATTTCTTGTTCCTCGGTAACCGTTAACTCTTTTTTAAAGAGTGCGGTCGGTGTTGGAGTAGTAAGCAATCCACCAGAGTTTTGCATTATCAGCTTTTCAAGTTCGGGTGAAGCGAGTTTTAACAAATTCAAGTCCGGTGAAGTTAATATGGCATTGTTGTTAATATTCACGTTTTCAAACAAGGTATGTCGTGGCCGCCTTGATGTGCTCGAGTTTAAATCCAACTGTAATGTAGTTTTATCGTACATTTTGTTGTCTGTTGGTGAATTTACAGGCATTTGCTCTTCGTAGAACGAGATGTCCATGAAATAATTCCTCTTCCTGTTTTATATACTCGTAAAATCAACTACGTGTACTCTTCGTCGAAATCCTAAAGCGACGTTCAAATTCGCTGACCTTCGGTTTTTGCGTTCTTCAAATACACTCGTCTTCGGAATCTATTTTAGAGAATTATGTCATTTGAAATCTGATTGGTTGAGCATTGTTTATCAACTATCTCTATTGTCAAATACTTATTCTGATTGGCTGAGAATGAAAGGTGATTAGTATTCAGCTTCTCATGTGACTTGGTTCTATTTAGGGACTGACGTAAGACTCAAAACATTTCAATCAACAAAGTTCGTAGTCAAGGAATCGAGACAGCGCGAATTTTCGATCTTCTCCGTTTCTCGTCTTATCATCACGTTATGGTTGGCGATGAAAAATCAAGAAATTTACAGCTCACGTACTCCAAAAATAGTTAGCGGGTAGCTTTTTCATGTAAACGTCCATAGGATTTCTTCTTCTTCTTCTTCTGAATCTCGAAACTATTGTTGTATTTAAAAAGCTTTAAGGAAGTTGTAGGCGGGGGGGAATTAACCTTGTCATTTTTCCAGAAACCGAATTTCAAAGAATTATCAAATTTTTGAACTTTTTTAAAAGTTTGATAATTTTTTGTATGGTCTAATTTTTTTTAAAAAAAAGATCTTACTTTTATATAATAAAGATACTGCCAGAGGGCATTACGTGAAGTAAATTTTTATTTTTTTTGACATATTTACTTACAATACCCCTACTAAGATAATTTTGTCACCGGAAATTTAACGACGTCATTTCCGTGCCTCCGAGGGACCGGAAACTTTACGCAACTACTTAATTAACTGTATGAAATACACTGAAAGACATTTGATCCGCTGTAACAGCAAGAAGTCAACATCATGTTTTGAACAACTAAAACATAATTATGAATTCAAGTAAATTATATTTAGACAAAAAAAATAGCGTGAAACTTTTTGACAATAATTTTTGAGTCAGAAATTTGAATAGATCGATATATCGGTCTACATTCAGTAGACGACTATATAAGGAAAATGTTTTGCAAATTGTATTTTGTTAACATTTCATCATTTCAAATCAAAACAGCGGCTTAATTAACCATTGTGATTGAAAAAATATGAAATCAGTGGGTACTTTGTTTTTTTAGTTTATCAGAAAATTTTCTGTTGTTATTCCACAATGACGAGAAATATTTGAAAACAACGGTAGCAATAAAATTGCCAATCATTGAATAAATTGGTTCGTGTTACCATCACGTACAGATAGACGCACTTAGTGAGGCAGGTGTTAGCACGAACCAACGCTCAAAACATATTTGACTCCTCATCGTTTATCAATATACTCTTTTTGTATGAACGTTTCTTTACTTTTTTGCCTTTTGGGCTGAGGCAAAGTATTCTTAAATATTTTGCGTATTTCAGTCTTAAAATAATCTTAAAATAATTTTTAGTTTTAAAAGTGGGTCACAACCAACTGAAAGTTGGGATAGTTTTCATTTCTTCTAGCTAGACATGCATTAATTTTAAAAATTAGTCACAATCCAAAGAAAATATGTTTTAAATTTTTTCTTCAGCAGAACTTTCATAATTGGTTATATCTATGAAAGAGAATCAACAAGCCCCTGTCTGGCGTCCAAGTACTGTTTAGGTTTACAACTTGATTAGTTGATATATACACGTAACTCAGTGCAATTACATCCACATCTTAGCTGCCGACAGTATATTGATATATGCAATGAACACTGACGAACAAAAGCTGAGAAACAATCAAATTACTTATTTTCAAAATTTTGAGTAGTAATCTTACAAAAGCTCTTCGTTTTTTCTCAGCATCGGCTGTATTATTAAATACATTCGTAAATTTAGGGTAATTTTCAGTCTAATACTCTTAATATCAGAGAAGTTATTTTAAAAAATAGAAAGAGAGTGTACGTGCCTGTAAGTGTTTATTTGCTTTGCTGCTTTTGTTTTGTATTTTTTTGTGTTTTTAAAACATTTCTATTCCGTACGTATGAATTTAGTCATTTACAGCTAAAGAATATGTAGACTCTTGCTTTCCGATGTAGCCATGTGTCGGCATTTCGTTGACGAGTCGCTGTATACAGCAAAAGAAAAAGTGACATAATCTGAACTTGAACGTTGATAATTCCAGAACGTACGGGTGTTATTAAAAACACTTTTTAATAATTTTTGTTGTATTGAACAAACCTGAATAGGTTGGGCTTTTTATATCGAAAACGTGACCAAAATGTTTAATTTTCTTTTTTCACTGAGTTGCAAATCAATGCGCCATAGAACGGTGTAAGTTACATTTTCGTGTTTAAAACTGCATGTTTTATTTCTGAAGTATTAAAAAAGGGAGAGCATCTTTTGCGTGAGCCACCTGTCTTGAATGTTTGGTGTTTTTCCTGCAAGTCACGTTTTTAATCACTGGGCCAAAATGTTTCATTGGTCACGTCATAGCCACCATTCGATGTAATACTGATCAATAACACACACGAAAGACCCATCACCATTTACACAAAAATAAAACGATTTGTTAGTTAGTGTAAAACTTCTGCTTCTTCAAGCCATGACTGACCAGAAAAATCAAAAAGTGACTAAATAACTTCATATGTGAAAAACTGCGGTTATTTTCGCATGTTTAAAACGCGTTTTATCATTTTTATCTCAATAGATGAATGAATTGGAAAGAGTTTCAGTTGAAAATAATAACAATCGTTTCAGTCACTTTTAAGTGTTTTTCATATAGTTTTCAAACTCCAAACTGGTATATCCGCGGCGCACGCAACCATAAAGTGTCGTGTTAATTGAACCCAAAATATGAGCAATATGATGCTGAATGACTGAATTGTACTAGTTTATTATAAACACGAAACTGCTTAACTTTTTGTACACAGCTGGTTTGAATATTATCACGGAATAGGAGATCCTAAATTAAGTGGGTGTTGAAAACATTGCGTGTTTAAAAATTACTTTTAGCAGTTTCCTTTCTGCGAAATATTTTCTCAAGTACAACAATCGTTAAGGGGAACAAAAACTGAATGTTAAGAATTTTCAATGCCGGCAAAATCTTTGGTTTTAAAATTTTCTGCAGTCGAACCTCCACAGTAAATATATGACTGACATATAGCCTTTCTGTCGTGTCACTGTGATCAGCTGTGGACATCTGGTTCGGTTATTCGGTTTTGAAATAAACGGAACGGGGATTTGGTGTGGGAAGTTTCTTAATAGTAAATATTTAAATTTTTAAGCCATTACAAACAAAATTTAATATCCTCTGATTAACCTGAAGCCATAAACAAAGGAAGGTCACTGTATGTGTGGAGGTCCAGTAGCAGTGTAACGGGCAGTGTAGATAGAAAAAGCAGTACCAGCATAGATAGGTGACGACTATAGTCTGTACCGGTGTAGGGAGGGAAAGCCAGAATCAACATAGGCCTAGTGTAGGTAATGGGAGCCGGTACCAGTGTAGGTGGTGAGAGTCGGTACCAGTGTACGTAGGATAGGCCAGTACCAGTGTACGTAGGGTAGGCCAGTACCAGTGGACGTAGGGTAGGCCAGTACCAGTGTACGTAGGGTAGGCCAGTAACAGTGTACGTAGGGAAGGCCAGTACAAGTGTACGTAGGGTAGGCCAGTACCAGTGTACGTAGGGTAGGCCAGTACCAGTGTACGTAGGGTAGTAGACCAGTACCAGTGTACGTAGGGAAGGCCAGTACCAGTGTACGTATAGGGTAGGCCTGTACCAGTGTACGTAGGGTAGACCAGTACTAGTGTATGTATAGGGTAGGTTAGGTGACCAGTACCAGTGTACGTAGAGGAGGCCAGTACCAGTGTACGTAGGGGAAATCACAGCGAAAGTAAGCAGGAAAGGCCGACCAATGAATCACTTCAGTAAGATCTTAGAGGCTATGTAAAAGAGAAGAAACATGGCGACGAGGTTGGCGCTATCACTTTATATCTGGGAGAATGTGCGAGAAATTATGAATCATGCTGCGGTGCAACTGTATCGACACAAACACCTACCGCTTGTGTGACCCTCAGGAAATTTGATATAGTTTTTAAGCCACTGATAAAATGTTCTAAAATTTCCGTTTACAGCCAGAATATTTATTTAATCAAGTGCCAAATATTTCGCGAGACGCTTGACATAAATTTGACTTTGCTGACGGCCTTATTTGTTTGTTAGAGAGAATAATAAAAATTCATTTGTTAGCTCGTGGTTTATTGCTCTTTGGTCTTTCAAGTTAATTACTCTTCTTGTGTTGGACTATTGTAAAACACTCCAAACTAAAGTTTTATACCGGGTGGTTAAAAAAAAAGTCCTCCTCTTTGATTCAGTATAAATTAAAAAGTAAAAAAAGCTCCTAGACTTTAACACGAGCCATTGTATTCAGTGGTTTGTAACTTACATTTTGATGTATACCATGTGCATTTTAATACAGTATTGAATGCGATAAATGCGTTTAAAGTTTAATCAACGTTTTTGGAAATGTCGAAAACTAGCAAAAAACGGCCTATTAAATATTAACACCGTAATAACCTGTGCGTGTAGGTGCACTGCAGTCGAAAAGTATTCGTTCGTCTTCCAGATAAAATTCTATTCATTAGGAAATGCATTCCCCCGAATACTTACGCTATAGTGGTAGCGGTTGTCACAACTAATTTAATAGGCCGTTTTTTGCTAATTTTCGACATTTCCCGAAACGTTAGTTCAACTTTAAACGCTTTTATCTCCGACAATGCTGTATTAAAATGTACATAGTATATACCAAAATTTAAGTTAGAGATTACTGCATACAATATTATAACGCTTGTTAAAATATAAGTTATCTTTTACGTTTTAAACTATACAAAATCAAAGAGGAGTACATTTTTTTAAGCCACCCGGTAGACAAAGAACGGAAACGTATAGGAAATTTAGTTTGTAATTTACAAACTATAGATCAGTTTTAAATGTTTTTTAAAAGCAACATCCTTCCGGACTAGTCGATAGAGATCTATAAAACGCGGGGAACGGCCGGAAAGGGCGTCGGCCGCCACCGCAAAATCTGAGAAAATAGCAAAACTTGACTTTGTTTTTCCTTCTTATCAGCTAATGTGTTTAATAAGTCTAAATTCTTCAGTGTACAGTGTTTGGTTACCTGTCAGGGGTTTTTGTAGTTTTATGGACAGTTTCCGTGGTTGATTAGGAAAGAAAAATGACAAATGGTTACTAGTTATACACTTTATCTCGTCATTTCTAGTAAATGTGATAAAATGCTAATAGACTACGCTGGTGTTTCTAGAGAAACAGTTATGTTGAAATTATTAAGGCGATAGGAATTTTAGACTAACTAAGGAATTTTGGACTAAGGAATTTTGGGTCAGTACACCGAAATGTCAGTAACTTCAAGTTCTTACGGTTTAGCAGTTCGATACAACTATTTCCAGTAAATATCTTATATGTTTTCATAAGTGCATGGCAGTGAGAGAAGACTATTACTAAAATGATTTTAAAAATTTTTAGTTTTGTTATGCAGTACCAAAGAACGCAAAAAATGATATCAATTTATACTCTTTCTGAAAATTTCACGTAGACTTGAAAAATATTTCAGTTTAACATTGCGGCGCGCACTGATTTTTCTCAGTGCATTGACTTCTTATTTCAAAATTAAAGAACTCTATGACTAAAAGTCGTGCAAAGTTTTTGTTGTGAGACAACAAACATTTCTGCGTCATTATGAATCTTAAAAATGAAATAAACGTGAGGTCATTGTTGTCAGTGACTAAGCAAAGTGTGGCATGAAATGTTATGCTAGAGTGCGTTCGTTTGAAAATAAACTTGATTCATGTACGGTGTCTTTACTTAGTTTGGTAATTTTTAGTTCAAAATTTGCTTTCAAACTGATTCAGTAGCTAATGACTACTAGACTAAAGTGATCAAACGTAAAAAAAGCGCCCTCACTCACTTAATTTTGGGAAGATTTTGATAATAAACCGGAAGGCAATTTAAATATGGCTGAAGTGGAGCGCAAGCACAACTTCGCAGATAGTGGGTTGAAGATAAAGTGTTGTGGGTGGCGGTTTAAGAATTTTTCAAATTTTTCGGCTGAAAAAAATCAGTTCTTGCCAAATTTAAAGTTTAAGAAAAATTTGATCAAAGATTTTAGTTTGGGCCTAATCTGGGGCTCTATGTCGCCGCGATGAATGGCAACGTTAGGCGTTCAGTTAGGCGACATTAGCAATTTTCGCAGAAAAAATTAAAAAATATATATTAAGCGTTATATCCTCTGGTAGTGATGTAAACGAGGATATGAAAGAGGCATCAAAGTTAAAAAATGGAAATATACGAAGAGAAATGTTGAGCAACATTTAGTTTGATTGAGCGTGATTGGGCAGGTTTGGGCGATATTAGGCACGGTAACGAATCCTGCAATCTGATTGGTTCTTAGGGTGATACATGTTTTCCTATCTCTCCCCACGGGCATGGTAACGCTTCCGAAGATTTTCTGAAAATTTCCGAAAATTTCCCGAAGATTTTGAAACGCTTTAAAATGCCTTAAAACGTTTTCTAACCATTTTCGAGGATTTTCGAAAATTTCAAAAGATTTCCTAACACTTCCGAATATTTCCGAATATTTTCCGAAAATTTTCAAAGAAGGGAAAAAAATAAATAAGTTATTTACTAGCTTAGGCCCGTAACTTAGGATCGGTCCGTATATTGAAAAACTGTTACCAAAACCTCGCTCACAGTTTTTCACAATACGGACCTCCCAGCTGCAGCAAGCAAATAACATATATTTATTATATGGCAGGCTCGCTGAGCGGGCAAGATGAAGCAAATTCTGTGTTCTGATTGGTTACACGAGCGGGCATGCAAGATAGTATTACAGTAGTATTTCACCAGTATTACAATTGGTGCGTTCTCTTTCAGTATTCCAGTTGAGGGTTCTACCATTACGGTTTAGGCATTCTTCGCCTGTATTACGAGACAGACAAACGAGTCTTCTTTTCTTCGTTCAGCAGTGCACTTTATTCTTTCTCTTTCGTTACATAGCTCTCTCTACGTAGCTCTCTCTACGTAGCTCTCTCTAAAGCTAACTAAAAACTACACATTTTATACACTTTTCTTCCAGACTGTTTTTAGATATTACGGGCAATTTTCTCATTGTACCGAATTCTAATCATTAGCTAACTAGACGGGCTTAATGAACATTTCTACAACAGAATTATAATTAATCAGCAGTTCGTAAACTTGAAAACTACGACCATAAACTTAAAGGATATTGCGTTACGTAAAACAATTACAGAAATTCTGTGTTTAGTTATTCTATCTTGATTACAAGAGCGTTCTACAGCATTTCCTAGTTTAGTGAACAAATAAGCTGCGATTATTCGAAATTCTATAAGGTAATATTGAAATCAGTCGTTCTGATTACTCAGCAAAAGTCACGGTTGTTATTGAACTAAGACTAGTCTCAGTTGTTTACAGTTCTTAGAATCTATAGCTAGTTTCCTCTGTTTCTTTATGAGCAAGAGTAAATTCAAAAAGGTTCCCAAAACTCAATTTCAAAATTAGTCTGAAAACTAAGTTTTCTCACGGTACTAGAGCTGAAAGGTCTTTCCCTGGTGAATAACTAATCTAAACCTAATGATAGAAGTAACTTTGTTTTTCCAAATAGTCAAGATCAATGCAAAAGTTGACAGATATGCGTAAATGATTTTAAAAACTAAAGCTATTTAATTATGTGCCGTAATAATAGGCCCATCTTGCCCGCTCGGGATTGCACGTTTTGTTCCCGCAAGCAAAAAAAAAATGCGTGGAGCGGAACCAGTACAGATATAGAACGAAAGGACGTCAAAGATAACGGATAACGAATATATTTCGTGTGACTGCACACATCTTCAGCTATTT
>JAOCNB020107085.1:0-11308 GCA_026546465.2 Palythoa caribaeorum | reverse complement strand
GTTATATTTGCTTTATGGAAACAAAAAATGTATATTAAAAAAAAGTGAGGTTTGAAAATCCGAAAATTTAATAAACGGGGGGATCCTAATAAGGTCCGGGGGGTTGGAAAAAAATTGAAATTTTAATACCCGGGGGGGGACGTTTATTTGGCACCCAAAAGTAATTTAAAGATGCACCCGCGGCCTTCAGACCGTATGAATTGTGATATAACTGGCAAACGTCCAAGTAATGTTTGCATGCAGACCTTTTATTCGAAACGATGGCGTCGTGCTCGTTTTCATCTTTGTTTGAAAATACATCAAGTTGTGGCGAAAGTGCTGAATACAAATTAAAGTTACAAACTGTATTACGTTGGAAAAATGCCAAAAAGAAGCAGTACATCATCTCAGGGCAATGAAAGTTACTTTTCACGAAAATATTTGCAGTGAAATGCTCTTGCTCCTCGCCCGAGCTGGTGGGAACAAAATTTTCAAATGTTCACTTTATTTCTGATCATTCGAGTAATCAGGTAGCAAACATTTATTTTCACATGAAGGTGTGTTCGAAATCAGTGAAGCCCATAAAAGCCTAACTATCTGTCCACACCATCGAGACGCCTATGGCCCTCGTTGGCGATCTTCTAAGAGAAACTGTGTTGTTCCGGGGCTAATTAGTGGGCACAAGAAGACGGCAAAAGGTATACAAGGCGACAGGGGGGTCAACTTTTTCCAGTCAGAGTTTTTATTGGACTGTTGCGGCTTCCTCGTGCCAGTTGGATTACGTAAGTACAAAAACGTTCTTTCAAATCTTGTGTGGAAATGCCACTTTTCTGCCCTACCGCATTGTCCGTTCCACACAAGATAGAATGTCATTTCAAACCGATAAATATAATGTATAAAGACTAAGACACGCCAGTGTGTTTGTTGGGTTTGATTTACAAGTTGTTCAGCAGATGTAAGATTATATTGCAGCGTTAATACAATATTGTCGATGTCATTATAAAAAGATAGCAAATAGGCAAACCATTCAGTTTGTCTAGAAATGGCAATGTTTTTTTTTCTTTTAGCAATTTGCAGGCAATGCAGGCAACGTATCCGAGAATTAGGAAATCAGACAAAACTGGAGCAGGAGACGAGTCGTTGGGAGGATCAAGTAACTGATCAGCCAGTGGGAATCCCCATTGTTCCATCCATTGTTGAGCCAACACTTCCAGGCGACACTGAAACAAAGCAATCCAAGGTCTTGTAATACTTTTTATTAGCACTATACTACAGAGAATGATTGAGATTTTCAATCGAAACGCTTATATCCTCATAGTGTATATTAGCATGAGTACCAGCTTCTGCTGGGGGCTAACCTGCGATGGATTAATGTTCCGTCCAGGGGGAGTCAATGACTCTTATCCGCTTAACACCACAGAAACCGAAGATAAGCACCGGCTCCAATGGGTCACTTCCGGCTCGTAAAAGGATTTAGCTTAGTAAGTTTATCAACACTGATGACTGTGTGTTTAATCGTAGATATATATAGATATATATTCTAGGTTCACACACGCCTTTCAGTTGTTCTAGATTCACGCACCCCTTCCAGTTACTCAGTAGCTAAGCTGGTAGAGCGGTGGTCTAGTAACCCGAATGTCGTATGTTCAAATCCTACCTGAGTCAGTGTTTTTTTCACTGACTCAAAAACTAAGCGTCGGTTTAACTTTATGTTTCTAAACTGAGTTGTTTTGTTGTTTTTGAAGTTAAAGTCACGGAGGAAAGCTATACCTTGGCAGGCCCAACGCAGTTTTTAAAATTTCATGTTGTTTTAGACTTTTTGTTGAAGGAATTATTAAAATAACCGTCCGTTTAAGCGCTTATTCTAACATAACCATTGATAAGTAAAATTGTTTGTCTTTCAGGGAGATCTTAGCGATGACAGTTCGAACAATGTTGCAATTCTTGTGGAGCAGCTGTCCTTGAAAGACACAAGTTTTATTCCAAGTCCCCAGGAAACGGATAGCACGGCATCATCAGCCAACGAGGACTCTGAACATCAACGGACTGCGCTCAATGATTTTTTGCAATCCTGCCATATACGCCCTGCCAGCAGTAGGGAATGGAAAGCGTGGCCAATTGCTGACCCAAGGACTCGACAACGTTACGTGGCCTACGCGGGACATGCTGTAGCAGCATTACTGACAGTGTTGTCTGCTAAAAACGCCCAACACCTCTGGCAAGAACTGCAGTGTAAGAGGGTTGTGAACGAAAGACTAAACGTTGAATCGCGTTCACTTCCGTCAGAGTGGGCATATCTTGAGGCCCTCGCTGACGCATACAAGATTGCAGATAGCTGGGACACCAGAAGGCAAATACTGTCTGTGATGGCTGGAGTGGCAAGCTATGAAGCTATTTGTGAATTCATTCCAGGCCTCACCTCTTACCGTTTTACCGCCGCCAAACTCCATGCACTCCAATATGGGCGTGGTGCACCTGTACAAGTTGATAAGGTTCCCCGTCTGCGAATTGAAAGAGACCAATTAGACCATTTCCTTGGATTTATAACCAGTCCACACCTTGTTCAAGACCTGCCGTTCGGCGAAAGAGTGCTACACCTGTCATCTGGCGGAAGTATTACTGTGCCAAACGTAATAAGAACTATGGTCCCTCAGAGGATTGTGGCACAGTACAAGAGCTTTTGCGAGGAAACAAATTTCAAAGCAGTTAGTGAATCGACAATGTTGAGAATCTTGTCTACCTGTAGTGCGTCAGTCCGTAAGTCCCTTCAAGGATTAGACTACTATGCAGCTGAAGGCGCAAAAGCTTTCGATGATCTTGCAGATGTCGTACGCTCAGTTGCTGTGCTAGACCAAGGGAAGGAGTGGGAGACGCAAACGCTAGACTCTCTGAAGGCAGGGAAAATGTACCTGAAGGGCGACTACAAGGTAATTTTTTCAGTATTGTTGGTAAAGGCGTTGGTTAGGACAAAAGAAACTATCTAGTGTTTTCTTAACAATAACTTAATAACACTACGCGATAACTTTAATGCATGATGATTCGCGGATAGCAATTGTTTACAGGGTAATAGGCGGTGACGTGTTGGGGGTTTTCAGATACGTTAACTCACAAACAACCTGGAAAAGGAGATAAAAAAGGCATAAAAACGTATCCTCTGACAGACTCAGAACGTTAGGCATGTTTTACAAATTCTGTTTTATTGTTAGTTGTCTTTGTTAATGTATTGATTTTGAATGTATTTGTTGCCTTCAAGGTTCATCTCAGTGAAAATTCAAACGTCGCAGGTCATTGCAGTATATACGCTCTTAGCGACCCCAGCGACAAACAGATGAGAATGCACTGCCAACATAACCACTCTGAGCACTGCGGCCAGTGCGATGCATTGGATGAGCTTTTTTCGGACATTCAGAAAGCTATCCAAGAGGCCAAAATGACTTCAATAGACGACCGAGACGAAGCCTTGTACCTCTGTCAGCATGCCTGCGAAGCCATACAGCAGTGGAAATGCCACCAAATTCGTACAGTCAGGCAAGACCAGGCTCGTCTTGACGCTATTGATTCTTTAAACGAGAAGACTTGCCTAATCACATGTGACTGGGCAATGAAATTTCTGCCTCAAAAATTCCGAGAGTCGCAAAGCGACTGGTTTGGAAAACGAGGAATATCATGGCACATTAGTGTGGTAGTCCGTCGTTTCAGTGGCAACCTCCAATCTCAGACGTTTGTGCACATCCTGCAGTCCAGCAACCAGGCCAGCTCTACCGTTGTGTGTCTTCTGGAACATGTGCTGCGCACGCTGAAGACTAGCCATCCCGAGATTAAAAGTGTTTACTTGCGACAAGACAACGCCGGGTGCTATCACAGTGCAACGACCATCCTTTCCATCCCTGCCATAGAGGAATCATCTGGGTTGAACGTACTGGCCTTGGACTTTTCCGACCCCCAAGGAGGCAAAGGACCAGCCGATCGTATGGCAGCAACTTGTAAGAACCATATCCGTAGGTACATCAATGAGGGGCATGACGTCACATCCGCAAGGGAGATGGAAAGTGCTATTTTGGCAAGTGGAGGTGTCGAAGGAGTACGAGTGTGCGTCGTTAAAACTTCTATTATTGATGTACCAGACCACAGCAAGATTCCTGGAGTAAACAAACTCCATAACTTTGATTTTAAGCAAATAGGCATCATAGCTAGAAGGGCTTATGCCATCGGTGCAGGGTAATTAATCCCCGCTACTGGAAGCAAAGGTAATTTTTTTTCTAATTTTTTAAATGCGCAGTTCGAAAAGCACTGCTAGTATACAACATTTAGAGAATGTAAGAGTCACTTATAATAGCAACAACAACAAACATAATAAATGAATGCAAGGCCGGCGAAGCTTTAGAGAAGTGGAGCAGCCGTCCTCGTATTAACGAATGCTGTTTTTGGTAGAGTTTAGTTGTTTGTAACACAATCTTATATTAAAAACTGTTTTAAAAGTTTTCGTAAAATATATTTCGAAAACTGGAGCGGCCCCGGCCGCCCCAACCTGCCCATTTCCGCCGGCCATGAAATAATAATAACAATTTTCAATACTGATGATGATAATAATAATAATAATAATAATAATAATAATAGCCAATTTAAGTTGACATTAGACAAGATAGTAGCCCACGTGTTTTCAACAATTTGGATTCTAAAAGTAAGCAGTATATACATGAAAACTTGGAAAAAAGCGAAATTAAACGCACTATTTTTTAAGTGATATATTTGTTTACCTTCCCCATTAAGGTTAGTAGCACAGGAAAACAATATCAACTTTCTGTACCAAATTTTCCATAGCAAATCACGAAGTTTCAAACGAGATTAGTCCTTGAAGTTATTATTTAACAGCAGACTTAATGAAAATGCTATTAACTTTTAGATCTCGACCCCTCTTGGCTCACGGAGACTTTTTCGGAAGGGGATTTCAAGTTTATGGGGAAAGCACGCACAGCTACTGTTGTTGCAGGTCCTACCTCACCAAGTTCAACGGCAATGTGTGATGTCTCGGACGAAGACACAGCCAAGACAACCTCAAACAAACCACCGATTTACAGCTGTCCACAAGATGGGTGTACTCGCGTGTTCCAGCGCCATGCAGCACTGGAAAAACATCTTTCATACGAAAAGTGTACCAAGTCAGCTGAGAGACCAACTCTGTTTGATATGGCCAAAGAAGGGTACGCAGCAAAGTTGATGGAGGGAGTTGGTAAAATCCCGGCTTTGGCGCAAACCATTGTCACTGCATCCCCGAGAATAGTATTGAAAGAAGGCTGGGCATTAAAGATTGCGAAAAAACCATACCGTTTTAATGACAAGCAGCGACAATATCTCCTCGCTAAATTCAACATTGGTCAAGAAACAGGACGGAAGATGGACCCGGAAGTGGTCTCTAGAGAGATGCGTAGGGAAAGGGATGTTAACGGAGATAGAATATTTACGATGACGGAATTTCTTTCCACACAACAAATCTCATCATTCTTTTCAAGATTATCAGTTAAAGTTCGTCAAAAGTCAGTTAGCCAAGCTGCTGCCAGTGTGGAGGAGGATGACCCCGACACACAAGCTGCCGTCGAAGAATCAAACTTCGCGAGTGCCAGAGAGAACATTTTAGCATCTCTCCCTTCGCCAGAAGTGGTTCATCCGGTTGTTTGTGGTCAACATAATATTTGCGAACTGATAAAGAATGATTCTCTGCGCAGGCTGAAAGTTGCAGAGCTGGAAAGTTTTTGCGTTGAACTGGATCTTGCGGTACCAGATCCACCTGTACATAGAAAGGCCCCTTATATTATTTTGCTGAAAGATCTGGTCAGCAACTGTAGCTGTTCTTTTTAGATTTTACTGAGAAAAGGCAGAATTTTGAGTTGTGCACCTACCAGCGGCTCCCCCCTTGGGTTGACCACCGGGCTATCCAGGGAGATAGGTGGGAGAATATAGATAGATTGGAGACAGTTATTGCCCCCTGGGGTCGAGGAAATTTGCGACATTGATTTCATGACTAAAAAATCGGGTAGGGGATTGTACAAAAATCATTTTCACCAAGGACGTTACCAGGGAGATTGACTATCTGCTCGAGGCAAAGAAATAGCTCTTTTATCACGTTTGATAGTACTTTGAGACCTTTGAGACTGTGCTATTTGTTATTCTTGGAAATTACCCAGAGTCCTCTTAGAAATGTCAAAATGGCTGACAACGAGATGAGTTTACATCATCAAGTATGTTTTTGCCATATTTTGTAGTTTTATAGATAGGAATTCGAATGCAACTTTATCTACTGCGATTTAGTATGGAATGAGATTTTTCCAAGACCAAAATGAGGGAGATTGTGGCTCACTGAATTCTTAGACCAGGGGACATTCAAAATGATAACTTGCTCACCCCTGGGGAAAATCAATGACATTTTTTTTGAATTTTTACAATCTCCATGGTCAGCCCGGGGGTCAAACTCGCGGGAAGCCGCTGATAGGTGCATTATTGCTGACGTCAGAGGTTATATTTTTCTTTATCAGTAAACAACAAAACTAAAAGAATGTGCCAAACGTTTTTAAAGAAAAACTTCTATACTTTTTATATTTCAATTTCTAACAATTTATTTGCTTTTACAAACAGCAAAGAACTGTTTACGGGCACGAAACTTCTCTAAATTCCCTTATATATAACGGGGTAGAAGTATTTTTGAAACATTTTACAATGGTATCAATTAGAACCAAGTATTGCAATTTAGTGTTGAGCTACAGATTCGAAGCCCTTAGCCTAACTTGTAGGTTTAAAGAGCACCTGACTGAAACTGCTGTGGTTTTTGTAAAGGGGGTATTTGAATATCTGCCTACGCAAAGTAACATTCAGTGCCGCCGTTCCCAACCCCCCCTGGCAAGGCTCGGCCAAATTCTCCTACATCGATGACCTAAAATTCACTGGATTCATGTTCACTTGGAATACGATGGCAAACGGGAATTCATAATTTTAGATTGAAGCCTGATTAGGGGTACGTACGTATAGTAACTTTATGTATTTACAATTGTCGCAAGATACGACTGTTTACATTATAGGTGAATACAAATCGATAAAGGGTTCCATTTGTTAAATTTTATCACTTTGCGTGTCATTTCCGATCCTGTACAGGTGAATACTTGAAAAATCAAAGAACAATCGTTTTTTCTATCCTCCTGTGTCACTCGTGCTTTTTCTGAAATGAAATACACCAGTGAGACTGAGTACAGTATAATTTATAATTTTCGCCTGCATCTCGTGGTTGTAAGGTGTTTACATGTCAAGTTTTCGTCGGTTTGTTTCTGGTGCAATGACATAGTTATTTGGCGCTATGAAAATATTTTCTGAAGTAAAACTAAATTTTATGTAGGTTTATTTAGTTTTAAAACTAAATTTTATTTAGTTTTCGGTTGTCTGGCAATGAAAAGGTTTATTTCAGCGTAAATCAAAACTTGAATCTGTTTCGTTTCGCGGCTTTGGTGTTGACAAGTGTCTGACGGCATGACGTTGATAAACAAGAAACACTGCTATCAGTTTTCTCTCATCAAATGTTATATAATCTGTGTTTTACATTAACTTTTATCTCAAATAAAGATTTTGGATACCTGCTGTTTCATCATCAAGAAGAAAATTGTAGTTAGCAGTGATATAAATAAAGTCTAAGATGCAGCACTTTGAAATGCGTGGTTGCGTGTGTTATGCGTGACAATTGCTTTCGTCAAAAAACCTTATGTTCAAACTTTTCCCAGCGGGCGGCGTTTTATTTACCCAAGCTGAATTTTTGATATTTTATAGACCAAAATGAGATCTTTGATTGTGTATAAAATTTATTGCAAATCTCGACGTACCAGATAGCGATTTACACCTTCAAAGTCTCCCGTTTTCCAACTGTTGTATCAAAGTGTCGCAGGCGGGTAATTATAGAAGCCTAAAAATTTATGAAGATTTTAAAAAATTGCCGATATTTTTTTATCAACCAAATGTACAGAGAAAGTTCTTTAAAACTGACAAATATCAAATGAATAGGACGAGCCGCGCGGTTTTTAGCGCCACATGAAAATCCCTTAATTTTCGAGGAATTTTAATGGCGTCCGGGACTCGGACCGGGCATTTCAGTTTTTTCCAAATTTTTCAAAAATCAAAATTCTTTGGAAAGTTTTATTGTGATTTTCAATAATAGTTTACCAAAGGGTTTCTCCTGAGAAAATATGAAGGATTTTGAAATTTGAGTTTAGTCGCCGAATTCTCGATTCTTATGGAAAGGCGCTCTTAAAATCCTTTTCTAAATACCCTGTGTATTTGGACAATTTACAGGTCACGACTAGTTGGAAATGATGTTGTAGACTATGACCAACAGCGAGGGGGGACAAACTATATTGGAGGAGCAGGGGAGACTCATTTGGAAAAAGAAAAAAGGGTCTTACTGGAGCGTGAAGCAAAACTGAAAAAGAAACTTGAAACACTTAAGAAACACAGAGTTCATGTAAGACATGAAAGACAAAAGAAACATGTTCCAATTGTGTCTGTGGTTGGCTATACAAATGCAGGTAAGAAATTTATAATCATATATTTTATAGTAATTGAAGAGCTTGGTGCACAAATAGCTCAACTGACAATTTTAGGTTAAAATTAATAAAGTTAAGATTTTCTTGAATTTTTTTGCCCCACAGTAATTCTCGATCAGCATGAATTTACTTCCCACTTTGGGTTCTTTCAGAAGATTACCTCAACCCCCCATTTTGGCATAATATGATGCCAGCTCAAGATCTTCTGTCAGTAGTGAAAAGTGGCTCATAAAAACACTTACAAATACAATATGTACCTGCATTTAAATTTTTACGACAGATTTGTAAACAATAAAACTCACAATTAATAACCCATCAAAACAGTCGTAATTCCTGTAAGAGACTACTGTGCTATATGGTCAGTAATCATCCTTTTAGATTGAACTTTTTCACTCATTTTCTGCTCTAGATAGAATTAAAAGGGTTAAAAAAGCAGGGATAACATTTTTATTACCCTTTATTAATGAAATAATAAAGAATTCCTTTTTCAAAAGACTTAAAGTACATCTTTTGTAATGATCATGTGTTTTTTTCTTAACAGGCTCCTTAATTGTTAATTATACTGTCTCCTGAGTTCTTTGACATATTTCTCCTGTGTTTAGTACTACAGATTAGGACCGGGGAGGGGAGAGACTCCCAACTTTTTGGGGCAGGGATGCTCGTCGGAAAATTTCAATGGAACCCCTAAGAGGTACCAATTTGGGTGTGGCTCAGGTTGATTTCAAACCCTAAGAGGTGTACCATCCATCCATACATTCAATCGGCGATTGCATTGTTTGATTTAGTCCCTGAAAAATTGATATGACTGACATATAGTTAGCTGACTAATTAGAGTTACATTAACTTGAACTGCTGATACGCGATTTTATGTCTCTGAGGAAGCCCTAAAAGGTACCACAATGTATGAAAATGTCAACTTTTTGTCTCTGGCACCCTGAGCAGTACCAAATCCTTGAATTTTTTACCCCTAAGAGGTACGATGAGCATCCCCACCCCAAAAAGTTGGGAGACCCCCCTGGGAGATCAGGTAAGATTTTGTCAATGAATAGTAATTTAAATAAAATTTGGCCGTCAGGTAAAACAACTCTAATCAAAGCTTTGACAAGGGAAACCAAAATGCAACCTGAGGACAAGTTGTTTGCCACACTGGATGTCACTGCCCATCCTGGCAAGCTGCCGTCTGGAATGACAGCATTGTTTATCGACACTATTGGCTTTATATCAGACCTTCCACCAGAACTAGTAGAATCATTTTCAGTCACCCTAGAAGATGTTGCAAACTCTGTAAGTTTACTGTACCATAAGTTTGGTAGTCATTGATTCTTATTGAGTAGATGGGCATACTAATAGATAGCAATATGCATATAAATTAATTAGAATTGAATTGCTATTAATATTTGATATAAGCAAGCTTTATACGTTTGAAAAGCACCAAATGAATTTGCTTTTTGGAATATAGGATGAATCAATAAGATATTTGAGGGGAGGGAAAGTTTTTTTGGACCAGATTTTTTTCTCTTTGCTCGATTCTCTGCCATCATACAGTGATTTTCAATTTTTTCCTTTTCTGTTGTGCAAGATAATTTTTGCCCTTGAAAGCTCTACAAGATGTTTTTTTGGAAATCGCACAACCCCCTTCTCAAAAACTAAGGTGGTTGGTGCAGTGGTAAGATATCTGCCTACTAACCACAGAACCTAGGTTCAACCCCAGGATCAGCTGATAGTTAAAACCATTTTCAAGTGTGACCATCATTTCTGCTAACCTGTGATGGCTTTGTGTCCTGTCCAGGGAGAATTGACAAATCTCATCCTTTTAACATCATAGAAGCTTGAGATAAGCACTGGCTCCAGTGGGCCACTCATAATTAGGCTTGTATATGGATTTAGCTTCTCAAATACTGGTATCTTTGGAATGATTACATACAGATTCATTCATTTAAGTTCTGAGATTTACAAAATGATTTTAAACTTTTCTGGAATGATTTCAAATTTTAAATAACTTACAAGCTTTCAACCACAACTGTGGCCCTGTTCATGTTTGTTGGCTCTACTGAGACTGCAAAATGGACTGGAATGGCTTATGTGGGAGGTATAATCTACCACAACATATGGACAAATACCATTGCCAGTCACATAAGCCTTTCCTGCCCATCACAGTCTCAGTAGTCAACAGATGTGAACAGGGCCACAGTTGTGCAAGGTCAAAGGCTTGTGAATTTTTAATTTGAAATCATTATAGAAAAGCTTATTAAAATGATTTTATAAAATTGCTATCTAATTGTTTATCAGCAATGATATATTTAAGATTTTAGAATGCCCAAAAGACACCATTTTGAACAAGTTTTTCTGATTCTCTTTTGAAGCAGAACCTCAAAGCATTTGATTTTTGCATTTAGGAAAAGAACCAAAACACTTGCATTTTTAAGATTCCATTGCCGATCCAGAATTTTACAATGCCTCCAAAGTTTAACCTGATGGTATTATACTTGCAGGTTTACGGCTCATGGAAAACCTGGAAAATCACAGAGTTTTAGAATATTTCGTTTCGCAGACCTGCAAAGTCATGAAATTTCTATTAGGGTCATGAAAAGTTGTGGAAAATTGGTACAATTGAGATAAAATTGTACAAAATAGCTAAAACTAGCTAAGCTAAATCCTTTTACGAGCCTAAGTGGCCCCATGGAGCCGGTGCTTATCCCCGGTTTCTGTAGTGTTAAGCGGATGAGAGTCATTGACTCCCCCTGGACGGGACA
>JAOCNB020107042.1:0-11310 GCA_026546465.2 Palythoa caribaeorum | reverse complement strand
GGCTTTTTGTCCTCGTCTCAGTTTTCGTGCGTTTACTAGTCCGCCAGCTTCGTGGTTGCTTTACCGGCTTCGGACGAATTAAAGAGGAAAAATTGGGACTGCTCGTAGTCTAGCTTTAGGTCTGGTATTTTGTTTTTTCACTCAAAGTTTGATTTTCTCGCCTGTTTTATAATGTAGCGTAGCACTAACATGGTTCCAGCATTTTATTTCTTTCTTGTTTTGATTGTTTATAGATGGTGAGGAAGTCCGTGCATTTTCTAAAAGTTTCCATTCTTTCACCGAGACTGACCCATTGTCTTACCCTCTTCGAGTCCGCAGTTTTTAAGGTCAGCTGTACACGTCTAACTCATAATTTATGGAAGAGACTGGGCGCTAAACTTCGTCATATTTTTTATTTCCTCAAAATGGCTGATAATGCAGAGAAACTTAAAGCAGAGATTGCTTATTTATCCGGTAAGTTAGCTGCAGTATAACTTCTCTTTTACTTGTGTTTTGCCACGGTAATGTGAGGTGAAGTGTTTTCATAGCTCAAGGCGCCATTCTGTTAGTGTTGGTTTCAGTTTTACTGAGAAAATGTTGTTTTTAAAATTTCTTAGGGGTCGAGTGTTTTTTATTTATACAGAGAGGTTTGCATTAACTGTTAAATTGTATTATACTTGTCTTAGTATTAAATTGTTATAGTTCGTTTATCTGGTCCTCTTAAACTTTTCTACTTATCATATAATTTTTGAATTTTATTTTTTGAATTTTTGTTTATTAAATTTCGGTGCTTTGGTTTAGCTTTCGATATTCTTCCTTTACTTCGTCTTTCTACTTTAACTGGTTCACAGTGTGTAATTACTTAGTACCCATGTCATTTCGTTAAAGATTTAACCTTTGTACATGGCAATTTTGAATGAAAAACAACTGGTTTTCACTATATGAAAATTCCCACAAAAACAAGTATTTACTGTATAAAAGCATAATGAGAAAAATATGCTTTTTAAAAACTAAAGGTAAAAATGAAGAAAGCTGGACTAGAATGTTGCACGGTGTAATTTAAAATTATATTTAATTTGTAAACAATTTTGGTCAGAAAATGCAAGAACTCATGTGCTTGTTGAATTTGTCTGTTTTTTATTTACCGCAAAGGAGATGAGTGGTCTAGACTGCTTTGACAGCCAAACTAATTAGTATTGTAATGCACTTGAATGGGTTGACCTAAACACCTTTGAAAAGCATATTGAGTCATCACTCATGCTCAAGTACAAGCAATCACCCCCAAACTTTTGCAAAACAAATTACAGCAGTGGGTGGATGCTTACAGTACTTGGTCATACGATGTTACACAGAACAAATATGTACATCATTTGATATTCTTGTTCCAAATTCCATTTTCTTGTAAAGATGGAAAAACAATAATTATTGTAATTTCTTACTCATTGTTCTGTGAATTTATTTTGCAGGGTTAATCAGGAAACACAAAGAAAGCAATAAAAAGAGTACCAATCAAGCTGCAGCAACACAAACCATGCAAAGTGTTCACTTGAGCAAAGGAAGTCACAGTATTAGTGCAACTGGAAAACCTAATAAAATGTCAGTTTATGTTCTGGACAGAACAAAACCTGTCGTCTCAAATTCTAGTAAGTACTAATAAATAGAAATGTGCAATTATAAGTTTTCTGTTGTTATTATTGCTAGCTAGACAAAAAGTAGTTAAATAAACTACTATTTTAGCTAAGATTTAATAGTTGCTTTAAGAATTCTAAAGTATCTTTGATCACAACAAACTATATTATGAAATTAAAAGCCATAAGTTGAAGAAAGTAAACCAGTTGGCTATTTAAAAGCATGTATTTATGAATTTAACCTTCAGGTTTCCTGACCACATAGCCACACCCTTTCTGCCTCATTACTTTTCTTCAATCATTATTTTAAAGATATTAATGTTGTTAATTCTGATTAGTTAATTTCAGTTTTTGCAAACTTCATGACTGTTTTTTATTTAAATAAATTGTCAATGAAATAATTATGGATTGTCTTCTGGCTAGGCAGACATAGCAATGCCATAGAACCATTGCAGTGCTGCAATGGTATTTTTTACTGTGTACATTAACATTTTTTCAATGATTCAACTTGATTTCAATTTGTTTTTTGGTCACACAAGAGGTGCATTAAAATCCCTGAGAGGTTTGGTTTAAGCTTTCAGCACCAACTTTTGGTAACCCTGCTTGATAACCTACAATGGGTAGCTACAACCCTGATGTGGAAGGTTTTTATAATGGTAGAACAGTTATTACAGACCTGACAAGTGTTTGGTGCTTTTAATGGTGATAGAAAATGAGTTATATTTTGTTTGTTGACTAAAAAGCCATAAAAACTAAATCATGTTTTTCTGATCATAGAATCGACTTTTAATCCATCTACAAGCAAGATAGCAGAGTCATTGAGGTGTAAAACAAGGTATCAATCAAAATTTTAATTAAAGCATTTATTATTAAATAAATTTAAAATTTAAGATGTTATAATTTATGTATTTATAATTAAATATCATTTTTTTAAACATTTACATTGCTCAAAATTAGCAGTCATCTGGTTGTCAGTGAGGACCAAAAATTTACCAGGCAACTAATTTTTGGTAAAACTTAGAGGCTGGTTGCTGTCAGGAAATAAACAATGATCAACCCAGCCAAAAGAGATGATAATTAATCATAAGCAGCACAAGACCTGCGTGATGGTTTATAATTATTGTCAATGTCTAATAAATATGTGAATTTAGTAATAATTAATTTGCCTCAGCTAAGCAAGCTGTGTTTTGGATATCTGTAAATTTTACGAAAAATTGACAGGTAAAAAAATTTAAAGACAAACCCAGAGTTTCATGTCTTGTAGTGATCGAGATCAAAGATCTATGCCGTTATGAATATGCCACAACTTAACCCCAGACTCATTTAAAAACTATTTGTGCACACTAAAATTTATAAATTATGAGCAAACAGTAATTTATCAGGGCAACCAAATTAATTATGGTTTGATTGTCCAGCTTTTAAAATAGGGACAACCAGGATTTTTTTAAATTTTGAGCACTGATTTAATTGTGGAATGCAATTTGTTCTCATTAAATGAGCTCAAAGTGTACCACACAAAATGCTTATGTTCACAGCACAATCTGCATGATTGTTGGTTTCACTAAGTCAATATCCAAAGATTTGTATTAATATTATTTTTGCCTCTTGAGCAAGTGTGATATTTAGACCAAATTTGAAGGTGTTTTGAATTAATTCCTAAAATTAAGATTAAAAAAAAATTTGAAAAAAACAAAAAAGTAAGTTATATTAAATAATTGATGTGTGTTGGTTTCTGTTGATAGAGTCCCAGAATCAAATGCCAGAAAGTTTGTGCAAAGCAGGACGGCAAATACTTATAACAGTAATTCTAACAAATATTGTTACAGGTAGGGACATTTTTAGTTTTACAAAACTTTCAGTTAGAAATACTGCCAGAAAAAAAAAACACTTTTACCAAAATTAATATTCCCAGTTTACAGATTTTACAAATTATAAAATCTCTGTTATTACAATAATTTAACATTCAATAAAATGTTTCTTGTATAGTAATTTTACAAAATTGATATACATTTTGCTATATTTTCTAATCAAAAGGTACTTCTTATAATTATAATTAGTATAAATCTACTAGCGTTCTATTACCAAATGAATGCTGTTCTCTGATTGGCTACCCTACCCACTATCTATTCAGTGATATATAGTGAGTAGCAATTGTCAATAAAATGGCGGCCACTCCTTTGAGGTTTCAAATAAAATTTCGAGGTATTCAATAAAATTAAGAGCCTTTTTTTTGAACGACTAGTAGATTTATACTAAAACAATTAGATTATTAGCTCTCGATTTCTATCGTGTGATAGTTGATTCAGGCTTCGCCCTCATCAACTATCACACGATAGAAATCTTGACCACATAATCTAATTGTTAATTATAATTATCATTAATTGTAATTGTTATTATTATTATTATCAAAAGGTAATTGGTATTATTATCATTTATACTATTATATTACTTTTAAAATTGTTAATTTTTATATTATTTTGATTATAACTTTTCTAATAGAATTAAGTTGTAATGCATATTTAATATGTGAATCTATCCACACGTTAGATACTAGATACTTTACTGACACTATTATTAACTCATTTTTCAGGAAGCATAATTTTGCAGCAGCTACTACCAGTACAACTGGTGAAAAACAGAAATCAAATGATATACCTGTAGTTGATAAAAAATTATTGACTCCCAGACATCCATATTCTACTCCTGCAGCAATCACTAAGAGCAGTTCGGTGGCTCCTGCTTCTCAACCAGCTAGAGAGGCAGTTAAGGCAGCTCCAAACTTCCAAGTCAGTGCAGGAGAAGAATTAACCAGAACCACAACTTCTGTTGCTGTATCAAATGTTCGTCCTATTCTGTTAAGTCACACAGACTTGCCAGGAACTCACTCCAACTCGAGAATTAGGTCTGTGTCACCACAAAAAGTCAGTGATAGCAGGGATTCCATGAAATCAGGAGGTAAAAATCCATATGTTTTAGTAAAAGGTACAACAGTGAGAACATCTGCCAAACCAGAAATGACTTTTCACAGAGTAGGAGAAAAAAACAAAGCATCACACAGCAAATCACAATTCAAATGGTCAAAAGGTGCAAGTTTATCAAATGCCAGTTGTTCAAAAGATGGCACTGGGAGTCAGTCAGACTCTGAACTGTGCTACAAGGCCTCCAAAACAAGGAAGTTGTTTGGACTGCCATCTGCAAATTCGTACACCAGTTTGAGAACTACATCTTCATCTCTACCAGTAAATGCTGCATCATCTTCAAATAAATTTTCATATTCTTGGAGAAAGAGTCTAAGTTCTCAGCAGTTGAACAAGAGTAACAGATCTAAAAGCTTAGGGAAAACTATTCAAAAACCAAAGACACTGGGGGGTAGAAAGACAAGGTGGTCAAAATTAGACAAACACAAAATGTCTAATCCATATCAGTTAGTCAGAGGGAAAAAACGTTCACCATCTGCAGCCATAAAACAGAACTCTTCCACAATGTTAAGAAAAAAATCAAAGTATAAACTTGTAAGAGCTGGAGGCCACACACAGGTACTGTAGCTGTTAAATAAAAATGGGTATTAATTTAATTTAATTGTCAATCATAAACTTTTTCCAACCATTTTTGATAGAGCAACATCATTACATGATTATATGATTTTATTTAATTTCTATTTCAATTTTCATGACTATACAGTAATGTGTTCAGGGAAGTAGCCAGGGGGGGGTTTAGGGGGTTCGCTTATGACCCCCCCCCCTTTATTGTACAGCCACATTGTATCAAACACCTAAGAGTGCGTTCCTTAAATTTGTAAAATCCAAATCAGGATTTTACAATCTAAATCTGGATTTTGCATTCCAATTGTTGCTTTCACCCAAAATCCAATCTTGGATTGTATTCCAAACAATACACCCATGATCTTGGATTTTTTGGATTAAATAACGTCTGGTGAAAAATATTAATGTTAACCATGATAATAATAATAACAATATCCTTAGCTAAAATTAATATCATATCTTTATATTCTTCACTTACCTATTCTGTTTTACCGGTTCATTGTCTGTCCTGTACGTTTAGCACTATTGTTGCCGAAACGTACAGGACAGACAATGAACCAGTAAAACAGAATAGGTAAGTGAAGAATATAAAGAAATGAGACCAACCATCTGTGCCATACTACGAGAATTAGCTAATAAATAACATAAATTGTGCTACATTATTCTGCAACTTCGTGTAAAGTTTTTATCTCTGTCATTTAAATGTGCTGCTGCTACAATGCTTTAACGCAACATCTAGATGTTGACTTAACTTTATAACATCTTTTTGCTAATGGTGGTGTGGTTGGCACAGTCTGCCTTCTAACCACAAGGTCCCACGTTCAACCCCTGGCTCAGCCAATTGTTAAACATTTGTGTGACCTTCTATTCCACCAAAGTTGACACAGATTTCCATCCTCCTGAGGTCGGTAAAATGAGTACCAGCCTCTGTTTGGGGCTAACCTGCGATGGATTAGTGTCCCGTCCAGGGGGAGTCAATGACTCTTATCTGCGGAAACCGGAAATAAGCACTGGCTCCAATAGGCCACTTTTGGGATTTAGCTTTTTTTTTCTAATTAACAATACATATTTTATTTTACTAGTCAAATGTTCAAGGTGTTTGGAGACCTGGCTGTCTCTTGAAGCTTGATCGAAGGAGAGTATCTGCTCAGACTTCATCAAAATACCCACAGAACTTGAGTCATGTTTGTTCATCAAAGACAGGATTCATTCACAGGTAACAATGTGATTGGATTTTTGTTTAAGTTTCTTATTTACAGTTTTTATAATTTATAATAATTTAATGACATCATCATCACCATCCAAAATAATGTGCTTAAAGGTAAGGGTAAAGAAACCTTATTTTTACAAAATGGTACAATTGACAGTAACCATGGCAACTGATTAATTTGTGGGCCACATACACCCTTGTATCCCTCCCTCTCTCACTGCTCCATTTTATGAGTATTTAAAGCTAAAGTTACACAGACCAGAGGAAAGTCAAAACAAATGTCAGAGTCACTGAAAATCAAACTGGAGACCTCAAACTTAGAATTCAGAGGCAGCACAGTTACCAGCTGTGCTACATGCCTGTTCCTTCAATGAAAATACATTATGTTCTTCTTTGTCTTCTTGAGTCATCTTCTTTATGATGTACCATGTAACCAGGACCTTTTTACTGTTTTTTCCTGCTGTTTTTTCAATATTCAAAGTTAGATAAAGTTTTCAAAGTAATACTAACTTAGTGAAACAAGGAACATTAAATCTGCATTTCATGAATAGCCAAAATATGAATGGCCATTTTATTATTGTTTTTGATCCCTTGTTGAAAAATTTAGACACTTTCAAGGCATATAATTGTGAAACAGGGTTTTTGCAGGATAAGGTTAATGGGTTTACTAAATAATTGGCAATCTTTATCCATATATGTTTTGAACAGTTGTCTTTCTCATAGTGGTTACAACAAAATTAATTTGAAATTATTTGATGAGATTTGCTGTTTAAATTTTCAGACGAAAAAAAGCTGTCTTAAGAAATTCCTTGTCAGAAAAGTCTGCTGATGTTGTTTCAAGGTACAAAACATAATATACTGTTGTTTTATGAGAGTTAAAGGTATTGTTGGTATTATACAGGTCAGTCAGATGAAACCCCTACCCTCCCCCCATCCTCTGGGACAAATGGGAGATCTGAAATTGACCAGTGTCAAATGTTATCAAAACCCCTACCTTCTAGGGTTAATATTTTTTGTGTTAAAATGCATCAATATCCTTACATTTTGACCTAGATAACCCTTTTGGGTTTTCCATGATATTTTATAAAATCTCCACCCCTTGGGACAATATTGTCGTTGAATTAGTGTCCTAAGACTCACCATGACATGGGGGGAAGGGTGGGGGTTTCATTTTGACATGAACATGCAGTCCCTTCCATCTTCATTTCCATTAAAGGTCTGTGTAAGTAATTGTTTTTGTCTCTATTTTTCTTGGTCACATTAAAATACATTGTGTACTAGTTTTTTACATCTCTGCTTCTGTTTCAGTTTTGTAGCTGTGAACAAAGCTTATTTAGAAGAATGTGTAACAAAAGAATAAATATCACTGAAAAGAAAGTGTTCTAAATTTTGATTTTGTGTTTAAAAGTTATTGATACATCCATTTTATTATGCTGAAAATCAATGTTCGTTAATATTTGATTATGATTTATTGTCAGTAATAAATACATTCAGACTGAAGCTCAACTAACCCTCTAAGCCCGAAACAAGACAAATGTAATATATTCTTAGTAAGTTTTCCCATCCAATTCCTATACTTTCCATAATTATTTATTTAGGAGTTTGAGAGAATTTTGCTTTTAGCTTCTGCAAATTATTCCACTTTGTCAATTCCTTATTTCTCATTACCAGTTACATTGTTTTGTTTGAGTTATGTAAGGAGAAGTTAGATGTTGATGAATTGCCTGGGGATGAAGGGGTTAATATAAAAAGTATGGCGAGCTTCTGGTACAGTATAAAGCAAAAAAACTTCAAAATTAGTAATGAGTAATTGTTCTCTTCTAGATATAATGTGGTTCGAGCCAAAAGGAAAGCTACACCAATACGAGCTGAGGTAAAATTCCATAAACAGTTAAGGGATTAATCTTTAATAGTCAAATTATATAAAGTTTCATTGAATTTCATATCTAAAAATTTTAATTTGATACATACTTTGTCTGAAAGCCACTTATCTGTTGTGTTCTTTTTGCTCAGACATCCAAAAAACTTATAATTATTGGCGGGGTGGCTTATAAGAGCTCAGCTAATAAGCTTTCAAGGGCAAGTGCAAGTCAAGGTACAGTGCTTTAACTTTTCAAACACATGTAGTCATTGAAAACATAAGAAATTCTATTAAATTTACTCTTCATTTTAAGAAGCTATAGTTGCATATCAACTAAATAAATAAGATAAAACTTAAAATTATATGAAAGGTCTGTACAGTGGTTTAGTTAATTTTTTTCTTTGTTCATTAAAACTAAATTATACGAAATCTGTTGCATTAATCAGAGTTGAAATATGTTATAATTATAATAAGTAATTTGTAAACACTTTTGTTTCACACAGATAGAAACGCATGTGTAACTTTTGGGAAGGCCTGCTGTTGTTCACTGAATCCTTAGTAGAAGAGAACAATTCTGAAAATATTTTGTCAACAAGTTAAAAGTTAAATTTAAGTTAGAATTCTTATATCAATAAACAACAACAAATTCTAATATGAAGGTTTTTGTTGGTGTTTCTGTTGTAGACAAAAGTCAAACAACATTTGTAGCAGCTAAACCAGGCAAACGACGAAGGCATTCAAGTGTCAAGAAAGTTGTAATTCGTGGGGTGACTTATGTTGAAACAAGCACAGGAACCCTCATCAGAAGTCAACTTCCATCATCAGCTAAGAAAAATGCAACGTAAGTGTAACTTAGAGGATTTCAAAGTTCTGGCTCCCATGGGCCATTTAGGCTTATAAATAATTTTAGATATCAAATTGTGTTAGAGTGTATGGTCTGTCCTTGGTCAAGGAGGATATTTAATATCCTCAAATAGACACTCCTCCAAGAAATTGTAAAACGTCAAGAATATCCAGTCCCTGGCTGCCACCAGGGTTTAAAAAAAGTTGGCCAAGCATGACAATCTGATAATTATTTGGGCTGACACAGACTTCCTCATAATCGTGCTTCTCTCTTCTCTTGTCTTGTGTCAACTGATGATAGTTCTTTCCATACAGTTTTGGCTCGGTAAGAGCCCTCTTATTAGTTGGCCAAGCATAATCAGTTGTTTTAAAGGAAATTAATTTCTTGAATTTAAATAGCATTACAATTTAATAATTTTTGTTATATTATGCTGACTAAAATATGAATCATTTACATGTAATCTAGAACATCCCATAAGGTTTTTTTTGTTCAAATCTAAAGACTGGTATAAGCTTCAAAGTATAGATTAAACTCATTAATGGACACCTCATAATTATAGTTATGTGTGCCATAAAAATGGTTAAAGCAGGAAGGTACTTGTTTCCTTTTTGTTTCATGTTTAATTAATTTTATACTTGGTGATTATTTATAATCATAACAACTTCAGTCTATAGAGTTTTTTCACTTTATGCTTTTTTACTTTGCCTAGGAGGGAAATGAGAATTATGAGAATACTTTCTTCCTGTGATTCAGTACTAATAACTTTAGTAACCTGTGATGTTTCTTGAACTGTTTCTGCCGTTTACAATTGCAGCTGGATTATTCAGCGTAGTGTTGAGAAGGCAAGATTATCAAAATTAAAAGCAAAGCAGAAGTCAAAGTCACAGCAGTACTGCATGTTCTACAACCGCTTTGGTAAGTGTTCATATTATATGACCTTACAATTTCCTGCATTCCGATTGGTTCACGTGTCTAATTGCATATTTGGCCCACAGGCCGTATAATTATGTGCAATTCAGGCCGGTTCCACGGATGTTGACTTTTAGAAAATTTCCAAAACTGAAATCTTCAGAAAATTGCCGATTTGAACACTTCTGAAGATTTTTAGAAAATCTTCAAAAATCCATAAGAAACAGTTTTTAAACATTTCTGAAGCTTTCCGATGATTTCGGAAAACTTTTCAATAGTCCGATGATTCCCGCAGACATAAGCATGGGATAAATTTCCTAAAGTAAAAAAGTCATATAATAATAACCAAATTATTAACCTCGCTTGCTCAGTATAAAAAATAATAAAAATATCAGACCTCTGTCTTTTTTTGTAGGAACCTTGCTGTGCTTGGTCCGTACTGTCAAGACCTTGATCTGATATTTTTCCATACAGACCTCGTGCTTGGTTAATAATGTCTTAAGTTTTTACCTTACTCTTAACATAAAATTATTAACCTTTGATAAAAAATATAACAATTATTTGTTTGGCAAACTTATTATAACCTTGATTAAGCTGGTACTTTACATTTGATTGAAATGCATATGGAGGATGATCGCATCATGTAAGGTCATAAAGAAACCAACTACTGTACATATCCAGAGGCCAGATTGCTGTAATCCACTTCACTAGTTAGTGTAATCGGAATTTAGTCAAGTGAATTTAGAAGCCAAATTTCTAGAAGATTTCCGCTTCACCAGTTGATGTAATTTGAAAGTCAGTGAAGAACACCCAACATTGCCAGGACTGACTTTGTGCTTTGTCCACAAGAGCTAGGTATTGGCGATCTGTGTCAATTCATCAATCATTCTGAAGCAGTTTACAAAACACTTAGTCAAAATAGCAATTAGAACAATGAAATATATGCGTTCATTTATGGTTCTACATTTGTTTGTATGTAATATTTTTAAAGAATGAGGCATACACATGATATTAGTTTGTCTATATTATGGGTCTGATACCATCCATTAGTCGATCCGAGACAGTTCGTGAAAATCGCAATCAGTTAATGTTGCCTAAGAGAGGGTGCAAAATGTTAGCGAATTGTGATGGTTGGTGATCTGTCACCATCTGATGCTATCTGCCAGTCAATCTGAGACAGATCGCCATTGAACAATTAGATCATGATCATGATCGGTATGTTCAGATCGTCCAGGTTAGTGTAGTCCTAAGAAGGACTATTGTCAATGTTGGTGACTGACGTTTCGACAACCTGTGCGGAAGTCATCTTCAGAGTCAAGATGACTTCTGCACAGGTT
>JAOCNB020107001.1:0-11310 GCA_026546465.2 Palythoa caribaeorum | reverse complement strand
TTTTGCAAAATTCCCTGACATTCAATGATCCTGGAAAACGTTTTCAAATTCCCTGACTTTCCAGGTTTTTCACAGACCGCAGGGACCCTGTTCTTTAGCAACTGAATCAGGTTGTAAGAAGTCACACAACAAGAGGAGGTCAAACATGACAAAAAATTGGTGTAAAAAGTCTTACTCTGGACTGAAAGTTGAATTTATTTGAATTCAGCCAACAGAGTCATCGGCAGATGGTGGTTTTGGTGACATGGAGGGCTGAAGAGGGAGTCATGCTTCACGGAGTCCGACTGGTCAGGCAGATGTTCATCTTCTAAATTACCTCTTTAGGAGTTGGCAATGTGACAGTCGGTCCTGTGAATTTATAAAACAACCAGTGTCATTTATAATTGTCATAATTAAAATATATATAATTGTCACCATAGGACTAACCTGGAATACTTTGTCTCGTCTCCGTTGTGAAGAAGGTTCTCTGGCTCATCATCCTTTGTTGCACCAGTGATTACTTACAGAACCTTGCCAGTCTGGGCATACAGGTATTCGATTCCTATCTTCTCTCCTGAAACGTAAGTAAAGAAATGAGTTGTCTTTATTCTAATTAATATTAATGTTTGATATACGATTATTATTTCCTTTATCAATAGTATTAACTAATTACAGGTGTTCATTGTCAGAGAGAGAAACTCTGATGTGTCTAAGAGGAAATATTATCAGAACAAATGCTGGAAAAAATCAGATGTGCCACTTGAACTAGTTGTTCGAAATGTGTCATATGTATATTACATTAATAAAATAATTACAGGTGCATTGGCAAAGTTCATCAAAGTGCGGATACAGCTTGACCCCAAGCATGCTGGTACTTAGTTGGTTGACATAAGACATCAGCCTGAGGTCATACTAAAATGGCGCAGAGTCACCCTTAGTGACAATGTCCCCCTCCTGGACCTTGTTCCAGCGATACATACCTTCCACCAGGAAGGCCTGGAAAAGTACATTGCTGGCACTGGTACCTAACAAATGAAAAAAATTAGGATTTAGTTGGATGGAATGGTTTGGTTGGCAGTTAATAAGGCTTAATGGAATTATAATTACTGGGAACAAAGGAGTCCAGGTGTCTGTGGAAGGATTCCAGAGACGTGGAACCCCTCGCACAATGAAAGACTGACAGATCTATACCCCCCTTCTTCATGGTCCTCCTTTTGGTGTACATTGGGAAGCCCACTAGGTCTTGTAGGCACGAAATGTTTTTCCTGGGCTTCCCATGGCCAGATGGCACTTACTCTGTCTAATTTGAGCAGAGGTACACCAAGAGTGTCCTTACCGTGAGGACCTGGGGAGGGGGTGAGCAAGCATTCCACCAGTCTCAACATTGTGAGGGGTTGCAGATTCTTCTTTGGACATGTTGGGCCAACTTCCTTTTGGACAGGTGCTTAATTAGATCGTCTGAAAGGCCTCTAACACCGGTAACCCTCAACTCACCTTTCTTGGCCTTGACGAGAAGGGCTAGGTCTGTCTCTGACCACTTGAAGATGGCTTGTGACAGCTGTGACATAAATGGAGCGTACATTGGATGAGACTCCATGGTGATACCTGCAGCTGTTCGCCTCATCCAGTGCCAGGCATCAAGCCAAATGTTAACTTTGGTCCACTGATCAAACAACTGCCTGACATCTCACTCACCACAGCAGTCTAGATCCGTGTAGATGATCTTAGGCACAGCGATCTTTTCCCCTGCATATCGGCCTATTATGCCAGATGCAATATTGCGAAGGCCACACCCTTTGCTGGCAATCAGGAAGGACATGAGCACTTATCCAAATTTGTTTCCAATGTTAGTGGCCCATGCTACCATACCAGCAGATGCTACAGCCAATTTTTTGACAATCTACAATTTAAAAAAATGTAAGTTAAAAAAAAAATAAAACCAGTATCTGACTGCACAGGTGAATGAAAACACCAATAATATAGACCCTTGTCATAAACAGTGGCAATTTTGATATCCTTTTGTCTACATTTAATATCCCTATGAGCCTCATTGTTGAGATTAGTTTCAAGCCACCATTTATGACAAGGGTCTATTGTTTGGCCAGCTAAAAATAATTTTAGGCCAGTTGATTTTGTTTCACTGGGCCGGCTGAAAATTTTTTTAATTTTGCACCCTGATTAATACAATTGCCAACAAGCCAGACGAGCAAAGACGTGAGCCGGGCGAGGCAGCAGCATCATAGAGCCGATGCACGTGTAGAAAGCAGGGAGATAAACTATCGACCTGGATGTAAGGTAATGTAACGATAGATTTTGTGTGAGCCAATCACTGCAAAAATATATATTGGCTTTGCTCGCTGTTAATGTCGCCACGAACTGAGTTGTTGCCTGCTTGTCCAGCTCCTTTTCTCTTGATTTCTGCTGCATGACAGCTCTTCCTTCGCTAAAAGATCGCATATAGCAAAGGATGTTCTTAAACTTACAGTTCGGAGCTCAGCGCCACGTAGCTGGCATAATCCAGCCCGATCTCCACCACCCACTTGAAAATCCTTTCCCGGAAATGCCCGAACTGCAGCTCATATTGACCCAGCACAGGGTTGGAATAGGCCGGTAACCTCGGAGGTTTCGGAGTTGAGCTGCAGCGATCTTCTGCACATCATCATCGGACTTACAGCGCCATTTTGTTTCAGTGCGTTCTGGTGTTCTCTGTCCGAAGCGATCGCTCGGGTCTACGGGAATAGTTGAATAAGGACTTGCCAGATGCAGCTGTCTTGAATGTTGGTTTTAAGTTCTGTTAGAAAGAAATATATTACGGTGAGAAAGAGTGAAAATTTCAAAGCTTTTAAAATTTGACAAGCATGTTTTGACAGCACTCGAGTCGCAACTCCACGCGAAGCTCTTCGATGACAAAACTAAAATCTTTCGCATATTTCGCCGAAACTTTAGAAACTGAGCAATCTCATGGATATCAAAAACCGTAAAAATAAAATTCTTGGAGCTTGCTGTTAATGTAGCGAAAATCAACAGAGTTTTAAAGTATTTTTGCGCCAGTGCTGGGCTCGCCGCGTGTCACGAAACAACTTGAAGTTGGAAAAAAAAAACACAAAAACCCTTGAGCGACTTTGTTGAAACTAAAGAAACTGAATGATCTCATTGTTATCTAAATTTGTATCAAAAAATATCTTTAAAACTTACCATTTTTATAACGAAATCGAACAATTTCTGCTCTTCACATTCCCTTGTTGCAGTCTTGCTGATGTGCCATGGTCGAGTGACTCAACATTGTCAGAGCTCGACCTCTGATTGGTTACCTGGCCTAGTTCTCAGAATGTTGACTTGGCCTGGACTATACCTACTCCGCCTGCGCAGAAGCGTCCTAGTTCCGAGACGGAGCGGGGGGATTCCCCGAGGCTAAATAAATAACGATTTTAAGAAGCGTTTTTGACACGAGAAAAACCTTCAAAACCCGCTTTGGAGGTGACAGCCGAATAATGGAACTCACACCAATTATATTTTTGTTTTAAGTTCTTTCTGTATACCAAAAGCAAGAATGTAAGAAGCTATGGGAAAATTTAGCATCAGGTTTAGTTATGTTAAATTGATCTCAATTGCTAAAAACATTAAGAATACCATCAGCTTATAATATCTCAAAACAAAATTGGGAAAATAGCATAAACTCTTATTCTCACTTGTAACTTCATTTAGTAGTGTAGTTTATCTCCCACAGTTTGGTACATTCAAAATAGTTATAACATTTTCTGTAATTATCTATAATTTTTTACATTTATTTATTTATCTGTTTAGCATTTTTCTTGTATTATTGACAATTGTCATGCTGTTTATATCATCAATTAATTACCAATTAATTTATATTTATGTTGCACAAAATTCCTGGTAGAGTTTACTGGTTTAGGAGTATACTCATTAAAGCATTTTAAAAAATGTTTAAGCATCAAACTTAAAATTTCATCAGCTTCTCTACTTTTTATTTTACATATTTACATTTTAAAACCATTTTGAACAATCAAATATAGATAATAACCTAAAAATAATGTATCAATTATAATATGATAGGTTTTCAGATTTGTTGTCCTGTGCATTTTGTGTATTTTTATCTATTTAGCAATTGGTTTTTCAATTTTTGGTAAAAAAATTGGTTTTTGGATTTGAAAGGGTTTTAAAAACTGGGAAGATCAAAATTAATTGTGTCTTTTTGGGTTTTGGTTAAATATTTGTGTGATTTTCCATTTTCTTATCTACCACAACACCCCCCTCAACAACAACAGATTTATTTACGCTCAAAAACTTACAAGACGAAAATTATGTTAAGAGATGAATTACATTATGGATGAGTGTTGCGACTCCAGAAGTAGTAAAAACCAATCCTTCAGTAGGCTATGCCGACAACCTCTTTCAACCCATTAAAAATTTTAAGTTTAATACATCATAGATTTCTAACACATTCTGAAAATTGATATCTTTTTATATTCCTACTTATTTATTTCATGCTAGCTGATTACTTTTGTGCAATGCAAAAGTTTTGTTGTAAAACCACAGGGCATCCAGGTTAGACTTTTGTGGCTCTCGTGCCTGTTAATTGGAGCATGTGGCAACCTGTTTGAAGTTAGAGCCCCATGTACAAAAACCAAACAAATTTTTATTTTGGCCTTTTTGCTTTTTACCCCATTTTATTATAGTTAGTTCAATTTTCTTGAATAAACTGTGATTCTTAAAGCCGTTTTTATATTTTTCTCCCCTCTTAATAGATATTACAAGATATGACAAAAGCTGTGTTTACATTTTTAATATTACATCGGGGAAAAAATATAAAAACGGCTATAAGAAAATAATTTCTAACTATAAAAGAAAGAAGAAAAGGAGAATAAAAGGGGTAAAAAGCCAAAAAGGCCAAATAAACTTTTTTGCTTGGTCTCTGTGGGACTCGATCTTCAAATGGCTCACCACATGCTCCAATTAACAACCACAAGAGTCTAGCCTGCTCAGCCTGTGATAAAACCTATATAAATTCATCCATGAGGTGGCTCTTAAAGCCTTTCATTTTATATTAATGCAATCGGTGTACATAATTTAAAAACTTTATATAAATGCATAAACTAATTTGTAAAAAGTTAAAAACCACTAAAAGTTTTAAAAATCCCAGAAATTTTCGAACTGTGTTTACTAATTCTTCTATAAATCAGTTTATACATCAAAGTTTTAACATCATTTTATTATTTACCTTATTCTCTCTACATTTTTGGGTTCATCTCCGGTGTAATAACCACAGCTGACATCACAGGATGCACTACACAAAAACTATAGAAAATAACCTAACTCTAACCTTAGCCCCAACCCTAACCCTTGTCCCAGCCTTAACCCTTGTTTATTACACCATAGATCAACCCATTCTTATGTGCAGTGATCCTTATTGCCTTCTACTCCTTGAAGGTTTCAGTTAATGTATCTTGACAGAACCACTTGTGATTTGTATCATTGTATCATTACCAAAGTAGTGATTGTTATTAATTGGTCCCTGGTGGTACAGCCAAGATGGGGGCACACAGCTGTCATAAATCTGTTTTTAGCCAAGCAAATTGAATAAGCATGAGAATTTACAGAATTTGCAGGAATCCCTGAAAGGCTAAAGGGGATCTCACAAATTTTCGAAAAAAGTAAGAACACAAAAAGGATGCAAGAATCGAACTTGCACATCACTGAGGATGGCTCCTACTCCAATTTTGGTGTTTTGTTTTTTGCATTATTTTCAATATTTTGAAGATAAAAGTCAGAGTATTTACAATATTTATGATGCCAAAAACAACTATTTACAATGAATTTACAGAGTTCTCTTGGTCCAAGACATAGGAAGACAGCAAGCCATTGGTATCAGTACCAGTCATCTTTGGTGAGGTGGCTGGTGTTTCACTGGTCGGATTCGCCATGGTTTTTGTCATTGTCACCCTCTGGCTGATCTTGTTAACTGCAAATAAAAGTATATATTTAAGAATTTGTCATTTTTAAAATTTTGTTATTTTGTTTTTCATTTGAATACCTTACTTTGAAACATTCATTGAATGTCTTCTTAAATGCCTTGTCATTGTCGTCAGCCTGAACAGTTTTCAATATATTTAATTCTGATTTGGACAGAAAGATAATATATGCAGAAGAGCTTCCCTGTGTACAAGATTTTAGTGGCTGCAGAATGCTGAATACTGTGGTGATCTGAGGATGTTCTCACTCAGTCATTTAATTGAGTGCATCAGGGTGTTGTTTATTGTCTTCAGGTCAAGTCACTTGCAGTGGTCCCTGTAAAATTTAAATTATAAAAATAAAACTCTGCTATTTTCAATTTATTTTACAAAATGGAAACATGTAAAGCAGATGAAATTTTAAAATTCACAAATTCTTATTTAGTGATGCTGTCCTTCTGAAGGATTTGAATTTCAATAGTTGCATCTTCAAACATCCTTTAATTAGAAAGTATACATTTCAGTTAAATAATATTTATTATTATTATTATTTGTAATTATCATTTTAGTGATATTTTATTTTTATTTTTACCATCAGTAAAGATGTTACATAACTTTAATTGTTACACTAACCTGGAATCCTTCATCTATATTGTTGAGGCTTGTGTCTTGAATCAGCTTGACATGTTGCTCAGCTTCATCATGTATGGATTGGAGGACCTTGCCAGACTTGGGTACAGGTATTTGATACCTATTTTGTTTTATGTAGCGTTATTAAAAAAATCAGTCTCCTTTGTTGGTATAAACTTTTAAATATCATAGTTATTAGGTTCAACTCCAGTGTTATAACCACAGCTGATGTCAAAGGATGCACTACACAAAAAACTACAGAAAATAACTTAACCCTAACCTTAACCCTTGGTTATTACACCTGAGATCAACCAGTTATTATTATTATTACTTTTTTCATTATTGTTATAAATTTTATGTTTATTGCTATTATTACTAATAAAAACTTGGATAAATCATTACTTGTTTATTGTCGTCCTCCTGGGTGGGGTTGGAGGGGTGGTAGTAGTCGCCAATGTGAAAAATATGAAAAATATGAAAAAACAGTCATTTTTCGGTTCAAAAAAGTCAATTAAAATGAAAAATGTGATGTATTTTGAACTATTTCTTACCAAGGACGGGATCTTGCCTCTTCTCGTACTCCCGGGCTGCTGCCTCCATCTGGTCGTCCAAGACGGTGATCTTGACTGTAAGTAAAAATTCAACATTATTACTCCTAACAGTTAAAATGCACAAAATAATGAGGGGGGGAGTCAGGCTGCTCGGAGCCCGGCTGGTCAGGCAGATGTTCATCTTCTATAGTTATTGTACCTGCAGGTGTTGATGGTACTGGCGGCGGCGGCGGTGGTGGTTGGCTGTCCTGTTGGGGAGTTGGCAGGCTAACTGTTGGATCTTCATCTTCGTCGTCCTGCGAATGTACGAAAAGACCGGTATCAGTTATAATTGCATCGTTAATAAGTCTATAATTGTCAAAGTAGGACTAACCTGGAATCCTTCATCTTCGTCTTCGTCGTCATCCAAGAGGGTGAGGTTGGCCTGTTGTTCCTCCTCTGCTGCACCAGGGATTTCTTGGAGCACCTTGCCAGTTTGGTGGTAGAGGTATTCAATACCTATCTTCTCTCCTGAAAAGTAAGTAAACAAATGTTAGTGTTAGGTTTGGTTTGGGGTTGGGGGTTGGTTATCATTTGTTTAATAATTACTTGTGTACTGGCGAGGCTCCTCGAAGGTCCGGTGCAGCTTGACCCCGAGCACGCTGGTGGAGAGCTTGTTGACATAGCTCATGAGCCCGAGGTCATAAGAGGAGGGTGCCTCATCACCCTTGGTGACGATCTTGTCCTCCCGGTCCCTGTTCCAGCGATATATCCCCTCAAGGACGTGACCAGCTGCCTGTGGAAGGATTCCAAGGACGTAGACCCCCGCGCACAACAGAAGACTGGCAGTTGGATATCCCCCTTCTTCACGGTCGACACCTTGGTGTACATAGGGAAGCCCGCCGGATCTTGAAGGCATGGAATGTGATTTTCCTTGGCTTCCCAGATGTCACTTACTCTGTCGAGGTCCAACAGAGGTACACCAAGGGTGTCTTTCCCATGCGGACCGGAGGAGGTGAGCAAATGCTTGACCATCCTCGACATTGTGGGGGGGTCGCGGATTCGTCTTGTCACGTGTTGAGCCAACTCCCTTTTGGACAGCCTTTTCATTAGATCTTCATGTGAAAGGCCGCTAACGCCGTTGACCCTCAACTCTCCCGCCTTTGCTTTGATGAGGAGGGCCAGGTCCGTCTCTGACCACTCGAAGATGGCCTGAGACAGCTTCGACATGAAGGGCGCATACAGCGGATGGGACTCCGTGGTTCAGCCTGCGGCGATGCGCCGCATCCAGTACCAGGCATCGAGCCGTATCTGGACTTCAGCCCACTGATGGAATAACTGCCTGACACCGCGCTCACCACAGCAGTCCCGATCCATGTAAATGATCTTAGGCACAGCAACTTTCGCCGCTGCGTAGCGCCAAATGATGCCGGCTGCCATGTCGCGAAGGCCGGAGCCCTCGCTCGCAGTCAGGACGGACATGAGTACTTGGCCGTACTCATTGCCGACGTTAGTTGCCCACGCCGCCGTACCTGCAGAAACTCCAGCCAATTTTTTTACGATCTAAAATTTTAACAAAAACAAGGTGAGTTTTTTTTCAAAAAAAATGACCACAACCACCCCCCCCCTCCCCCCCCAAATCGATATACAGAGCAAATGTACTTACCTTCTTGGTGGAATCGATCTTGAGGACCTTGCCAAAGGTCGACGTGATGGAGGCCTTGATGGAATCTAGCCTCGACATCGCATCCTGACAATAGATGTCAAGTAGCCACTTGCACTTCGGCACCTCAGGGCAGCTCGGGGCAGCTCGGGGCACCTCGGGGCAGCTCGGGGGATGGGCAAAATTAGGAAGGGCCAACATCAACTTCTTGTTGGCGTCCACGAAACTTTGGCAATCTGTCAGATACCGAGCAACGCGTCTGAGCCACGACTCCTTATGCTGCTCAGCGATCTTTTTCTGCAGCTGCGTCGAACTGTTACCCAGTCCGCGTTGTCTCAATAATGTGACGACCCTCATGTCGCACGCATAGTTATACGTGAGGATGAGGGGGAACTCCCGCCTATGACCCACGTCCAGCTGATTCACTATGGGCAAGCTCCAGGAGATGAGCTTCCTCTTGCACAAAGTACACACGAGGTACTCGCTCGCCAGCGTGTAAAAGCTGCCAAGGTCAAGTACCTGTCGCAAACGGGGATACACGCCAGCTGGCCCGAGTTCTGCGCCACATCCCTCGTGAGGACACAGTAACTTGACCTTCCACAGCTTTCGCGGCATCCATAGCAGTAACCTCTGTGTGAAGTACTTGCTCACCCCTGGAGGCGAGCCCACGGCCACTTCAGTCTGGGGTGGGTGGTACCAAAGCTTAGTGGCTTTGTCTGAGTCAAACTCGCGCTGTCCTTTGGTTTTGTAATGGAGTGACCCAGAAGTGGTCGGCCCCTGGCAAGGTCTCCTTCCAACCAGAGATGAGACAAGGTCCTCTGTTAGCCAAAAAATTAATTGATTTTATTAAAAAAAAATATATACCTCCCGTACCCCCCCCCCAATTTGATATTAAAGTACCTTCGTGTTGCTTCAAGGGCACCCTCGGTGATCCCGGCCACTGTGGCGACTTAGGCGATTCCTTCGGTGGTGTCATCTTCTTAGGTGTGGTCCTCCTGGATGGGGTTGGAGGGGTGGTAGTAGTCGCCACTGTGGAAAATATGAAAAAATGGGCATTTTTTGGTTCAAAAAATTCAATTAAAATGAAAAATGTGATGTATTTTGAACTATTTATTACCAGTGACGGGATCTTGCTTCTTCTCGAACTCCCGGGCCGCTTCCTCCGTCTGGTCGTCAGAGACGGTGATCTTGACTGTAATTAAAAATTCAACATTATTAGTCCTAACAGTAAAAATGCACAAAATAATCACGAAATACATACCCGGTGCGTTCTGGAGGTTGGGTTGTTGCCTGGGAGTCGAGGCATACTTGAAGCGTTGCGCCAGCCGGCGAGCATAGGTTTGTGGTGGGAGAGCCGAGGATGCCGTCAGGGGGGACCGATGAACCATCGCGGTGGTGGTAATTGTGCCAGTGTTGGTGTCACTGCTCCCTTCCAACGTCTTCTGGGGATCTGCCGCCTGGAAGTCTCCCTTCTCGATGGCCTTTTGCCGCATAGCGGCCCTTCGTCCGCTGAAAGAACCCATATAGCGGAGGAAGGCATGCTTGTTCTTTGAGAGGTCTGAGGAAGACTCCGGCCCCTTGGAGGTGCTAACTGCAATATAGGCGGCGTACCCCAGGCTCTTCTCGACCAACCACTTGAAGGGTCAAACCCCGGTAGACGCCGAACTGCAGGTCGTACTGACACATTTGCCGGGTCTCCTCCGAGTGAACGGGGGCGAGCTGCTGAGGTCTTTTTCACATCGGCCTCGGACTTGCAGCACCAGTGCTTGTTAGCACATTGACACTTCTTGTCCGCGGCGATGGTTCGCGCCTCCGGGGTAGAATTGAACAGATATGTGCCGTTGGGGGCCTGATAGAATGTTGGATTAAAACTCTGTTGAAAAGAAAGTAAAATAGAATTTTAAAAAAAAAATTTGTTTGGGATTTTGACCAAAATTTTACAAAATCACAAAAATAAAATAGAAATCCTTGTTGGATTTTTCTCAAATTTTCAATACTACTAATAGACATATTAATCAACTAGTATATATGATAAAATTCTGAAATACTAACAAATTTGAACAAATTTTCAAGGTTTTTCATACTGTGAAAATCAAGATTTTGACGATTTTCGCTCGAAAAGTAACTCAAGCGCCGATTAAATCAAAAATATTTGTTTGATTTTTCTGAAACTTTCAAAACTACCTCTTCACATGATAATCTTAAAGATTATTACACGTAAAAGCAAAGTTATAACTTTTTTGTAGCGATTTGGAGTGATTTTTTATCTTTTGTGAACCGGTCAGAACCTGTCGAATCTTGTTCTGGTTGGCCAGATTCGAAAATCATGGATAAATTGAAAACTACATAAAAATATGATCTTAAACTTTCAGGAAACCTGGTTTGAGATTTATCTCAATGGATTACTAAAAAAATCCGTAAAGATTAGCGTTTTTATAGCGATTTTCAGTAAGTATTGAGTTTCGAAAAACTACTTTTGACTCGACTTGCTCGAGCAGGTTCGAAAGACTCTTCAAAGGCCGATTAAATCGAAAATACT
>JAOCNB020106971.1:0-11311 GCA_026546465.2 Palythoa caribaeorum | reverse complement strand
AAAAAAGACTTCACTCGTTCGCTGCGCTCACTCGTGAAATTTTTTTTTCCACTCGAAGATAAACTTCATATGTTCGCGCCATCGTGTAATATCCTCTATATATCACGCGCCACTACTCATGCACTAGGGAACTTAATATTTTTGAAAATTTCTTTGCTTTCGTTTTTCAATCTGAGAATGTTTTCACCGTACAAAAATTAATACCTGTTATTATTATTTGAGTTTGATTGTCAAAATAAAGTTCAGAAGCATTGAAGAGTATTATACTTTCCTGTTGATAAGATTAGAAATTGAAATAGTACTTACCGAGTTTGGTTGAGGAGTTCGAGCTTTGAATCTTTTCTGAATAGCGAAATGTATGTTCTAGACATAACGTCAAACATTTATTTGATTTTGTCTCATTCGGAAGCTTACTAAAGAAGCCTGTTTTGAATTCTTTATTTCATGGGTCTCAAGTTTTAAAATTTCAGCAAATGTCATTTTATCCATATCTTATTACAAATTAACTAACATTTTTATTTAGTTTCCGTCGATGCAATTCTGAACAGATGAGTGACAAAACATATATACGTTTTTATTTGAAAAAAACTATTCCTTTTATCTAATAGCTTGATATAGATAACAGAATGACAAAGTACAATTATTTGTCCAAAATAATTAATTTTATACATTTTCCCATGCTATTTTTGAGGTTTGCTTTGAAGAATTTGAAGAGCCTCGTTTCCATACAGTCGAAAAGTTACTCTCGACTGCTTCAAACAAATCCTGTTTTTTGACATGTTCCGGTCGTGGGACTTTTTGGGACTTTTAGTACGTTATTAAAGGATACTTGGAGATCTTAAATCCGTTGATTTTTCTTCTTTTGCAATTAGTTCACGGTTAGGTCTATTTTTGTCGTAAAATGCCTGGACTACGTTTCCATGATTCCGGAATAGAATCTCGCACTGGAATGAAAGTTTCGATCCGGAACGAAAACCCTGTGCGAACTTGATCCGGAATGACTTCACTTTTGTTCCGGAGTCATGTAAACACTGCGCACTCAAATGCAGAGCTGCAAGAGGGGAAATGAAAAAATCGGAGCGAGTTGATTCCGGATTGAAACTCGATCCGGTATCATGTGAACACACCCTCAGTATTATACGCATGTCCTAGCGCTTTATAGACTAGATGTAACGACCAGTAAAACAAGTGGAGAAGGCTACAATCCTTGACTAACGGCACGAATAAAACTATATGTAACACTAACACTGAATAACAGTACTTTATTTCATTATTGAAGAAAGTCTCTGTGGTAAACGGGATCATATAAACAGAAATAGTAACACTAACAGTGACATTAAAAGTGACAATAATCGTAACAGTGACAGATGCAATAACAGTAACAGTGATAGTGAAAGTAACAGTAACTGTATTAGTGACAGTTACAGTAACGGTGACAGTAATAGTGACAGTGACAATAACAGTAACAGTAACAGTGACAGTAACAATAACAGTGACAGTAATAGTAACACCAACATTATTAAGAGTATCAGTAAAAGTGAAAGTAAACGTAACTTGACAGTTACAGTAACCGTAACAATAACAATGAAAGTGACAGTAACCGTTACATTAATCGTAACATAAATGGCAGAAGAAGAAGAACGCATGTGGGCAATTGGCGTCCTCGTCTACGGAAAACAATGGATCGGGGCTTGGTACTGAGTACTAGACTTCTTGTGCAGTTTTGATCAAACAATGGTTGAAAGCAGCGTTTGACCATCCATTGTTGAACATCAATCAACACTCTTGAACAGCATTCATCAAAATCGAATGGATGTTGAAGCAAATGTAGGATGCAAGAACTTGTGACAACATCATATCTTAGGCCCTGTTTATATGATCCCGTTTAAAAGGGTTGTCCCTTCCAGCCGGGACAACTCGACCTGCAGTTTATCTGAGGCTTTGACTTTGTCCTGTGTTTACATGGAAAATACCTGACCCGGGACGAGCAATTAGAGCATGGAAAATTTTGAGCATAATCACGGTATTGAAATGGCATCCAGACCCGAGTTGTCCCGGGCAGAAGGGACAAACTGTTTATATGAAGGAAGTTATCTCGGGTTGATGGGATAACTCGCCTCGGCTAGGCGAGTTATCTCTCTCATCCGAGTCAACTCTTCGTCCCGGGACGTCATATACTGGTTGGCTGCGTTTTACAGAGAAATGTATGAAAAGTTGTCTCGCCCCGAGTGAGTAACTCGGTTAGGTGACATATGCCTCTATCCTGGGAAACCTTTTTCCATATAAACGGGTCCTTAGTATCTATGATATCATGCCAACCCAAGACCTGGTTTACCCAACGCAAAGTTTTTAATTGGATTATAAATTTCCCAAGCCGTCTTCAAAAGCTGCGGTTCCCAATAATTAGTGCCGCAACATGGAAACTGAACGAAAAATATTTTTCGATAAAGCTATGTGTCTATCTGCGACAAAACCTCCCTTTAGAACTCGCTCTGTTTCCTTGTTTGGTAAGCCAGTAAACTTTTAGGCAATTTATTTTTTAGTTCGGTCGACCGGACAATAGAACTCATTTTTGATAATCTAAGCACATACGATACAAAAAACGTTAGACAGCAATCCACTTATACAGTCTTGGTTTTGTCCATTTTTTACTGATATCCAGCCACGAGCCAGTTTTAAAATTTGCATACAGACATATCTAAATTTCTTGGAACGTTTTCATGTAAATATTGAAATAAGGCAAAATATACTGCCGCGCTCTCTGTCCTAGTACGACTCTACAAAAAGAATATGTGTACAAAACATATTAGATATTTTGGCTTCTCTTTCTTACAGGAAAACATTCTCTTGCATACTAATGACAGTGGTTTGTGTTATGGGTTGTACCAACAAAGGTGTTTCGGAAAACCAAAGACAAATCACTCAAAAAGTCAGATTAAAACTTTTTGTTACTATGTTATGAATTAAAAAACTGTAAATTAATAGCCAAAACATTTCTATACTATAATTTTAGCCCATGAACATCAGGGATGTTCCAAAATTACAAAAGCAGGTGCAACGTTAGCTCTCCAGTTTAAGAAAAAAAGAAATCTATCAAAAATAATTTGTGAGCATTGAAACTGAATACCGGAGATTGAAAACAATTTACTTTCTGGATAGCTTAAGCTCAATTCATACATCGTGCCAAATCGTCGCACTCAATTGCAAAATCATTTTAGATAAGTAATATACATTCAAAACGGCACAAAACAACATTTATTGGCACGCAGACTAATTTGGGTGCGGTGTTGATGCGATGTTTAAATCGCCATCGTGCAGGCCGTGCTATCACCGCGCCCAATCGAATTGAGTTCGGTGCGACGATAGCACGATGTATAAATTAGACCTAAGTGTCGTTCTGACTGAGTTTCGCACGAAATCTGTGAAAAGTTTTTTTTTTATTAATTGCCATAAGTTTTAATTTGAATCACGTTTATAATTCGGCTGTGTCACATAAATAAGCTATATTCCCTGTGGAAAAACGCAGCTGCTAGCAACTATTAAAACCTGAGGTGAAATGAGGATTTTAATCACACCAGAAAAAATATAGACTGAAATATGTTTGCGTTTGAAGCTTAACAACCATTTTTACCCTTTAGTAGTGTTTATCGTTTTTTGGCACGTTGGTTGAGAATATGCCTTTTAATTCGCTTTGCTTCTGTTGTCCTTCACAACCGTAATTTTACACAGAAACTTTAACAATTATCTTCAAGCAAAACATTCATTTTCAAGAAGATAAAAGACCAAACGGACGTATCTCGCTCAATAACTAAAAATGGCCGACTTGGGTGTTTTAGGGGCATTTTATTATTTGGTACACATTTGCAAACAACTAGTGAAACAAGTTTATCGATACCCAAACGAAACCATAGTGCTTACAAATATAATTAGTTTGGCTTCCTCAACAATTTTTTGAATTATTTACTAATTAATTAAACTCCCATGACGGCAAACTATAGCCCCACAGGCAGTATATAGACATTCCAAAGATTACGATAATAAAAAGAAAGCAGTTTCCTGAAAATGTTTAAAGGCAAATTTTGATTTCGTTTTTGAGCTAAATAACGAAATTTTTTTCCTAAAAATTGATGATCAGAGGCAAAACATCACTTTTCAATTCCTAGAGATTTACGTTGCAAACCTAGAAAAATAAACTACACGCTTTTTTTATAAGGACAACTTTACAAGAACAATGAGGCTCAAATTTGCCAAAATTTAAGAACAATTTAAGAGCAAGCTCAGGCTGCGGCTTGATAACTGGGAAAGTTTTTGTGGTAGAAAATTGACTAAAACTTAGCGATACAATATAAAACATAAAAAGATTTACTGTGACGACAGCTCAACAAACAATGAAGGTAGTTCGCCTCTAAATTTAGCTTTACAATACATGTGTGGCGCATCGCGTTTTATTTTCCAATACCTTGTTTATTTTGTTTCTTTTTTTTCATTAAAAACCGTTCACAGAAATAAGAACAAATTGAGGCTGAAATCGCCAAAAAATTAAGAACAATGATCCTCGGCAAAATTTACTGGTTCTTATAAAAACAAGCGTATATTCGCAAAATCAATTTCAAGAGAAGTTCAGAAAGCAGCGATTGTAACTAAGCGCGCACTTTTCAGAAATATTGAAATGATCTTATTCTTAACTTTTTGTTATATTTTGTCAAGCAAGAAAGAAATGTTCCAAATTATGTGGTTTTTCTGGTTTAATTCTGCTATAGTTAAATTAAGGAACTTTTCAATCGATCACTAATGACAATCGTTGCATAACACAGACGCAACAGCAAATAAATCTGCCAGGAGCAAAGAGCTCAAAGTTCTCAGCAGTTAATCTAATCTAAACTATAGTTATTAAAGATAGAAAACATGATAACAATTTTATGAGACCAATTCTGAAATCTTCTTACAGTCACGATGCAGTGCAATACTAGGTCTTAATTATTGTTCTTACTCACTGGGATTTATTTAACGTATACTGAGATATTGAAAGATATGTAATTACAAAACTGAAAATGAAAAAGTACAATAATACAAACTTACCAGTTCTCTTGTTAAGCACCAAGTCAACTTTTAGAAGGGCAAACAAAAAGAAGAGGAATGGCACGTTTGTTTTCATTTGAACTCAGATAGAATGTTTCGATTCCCTAACAGAGCGAAGTTACGTAGATGAAAGGGACACGAAAAGATAAAAAATGTTTAGCTTTGCACTGTTTTTTGACTTCACATCCACTGCTAAAATTTTAACTAGAGGGTCGACCTACAGTAACTGAGAGACAACATTTTCTGTTTGTTTGGTAAACAAACACTTTTTTCTTGTTTCCCTGTATTTTATTAGTTTTTTGAATAGCAATAATGGTATTAATATCATTAGTTCTCACAACGAATTATTTTCGCCTCGGCTTTATCTTCCTCTCGTTTGATTTGGCCGTTTTTAAAATTTTTGGCAGAAAAACCGGCTTAATTTGTCTAATTTACCTAATGCGACGTTTTTATCCAAAGGAACAAATATAGTTTTTTAAAAAAACAACAAAATGTTTTTTGAAGCGCCGCCAATTGAAAATAATGATGCCTTAAACTACACGCCCCTATTTAGTATCTAATTTAGAGAATTTTTGCCAAGGCCCTGTTGATAGCTGTCCAATAGAAGAGTCATTGGTAACTCCGCGCATGCTCAGTTACTCATTTAAAGATAACGCTAAACTAAAAATTTCTACTCGAATCATATTCTTTCGCTCAGGTACACGTTAACGACCCTGAATTCTTTAATGCACGTGACTTTCAAATAGGCATTGATACAAATATCTCAAAAAATGCTCTAAATTTCTTTCTAGAAATTCTCATAAAATTCCTAAATTTCTTCAGAATTTAGTCTAACTTTTTTAAAAAAACCTTCTAAATTTCTCAGAAATATCATTTTTTCTAATGTTAATTTGACCCATTTTTGGCTTTATATCAAAAGAAATGAAAAAAATATATACATTATTATTTCAATAGCAAAAGATGTATATTGCAGCGCTGGTTTATTTTAAGGTATAATAAGTAAATAAAAACATCTACGCAACTCGATTTCATCAATTTCGGTTTATAAATTAAATATTGCAATTTGCCATAAGTGCTTTGCCAGAACAAGGACCCTAGAACACAGCACTAAACAGTGAAAGAGTTTATTGAATTACATCATCTTAAAAGACAGTATTATGTATTTCAAACAACAACTTTTCAAACAAAGTTTTGCCTGCAACTAGGCATGTTGTTAATCACATAATAATGAGCAGTCTAACAACCTAAATATATAAGTCCCCCTACACTTCTTACTTACATGTAAATAATCTAGGCGATCATTTTTTCGGAGCATCAAAAAGTTTCAATGTAATCTTCCAGCGCATCATGTTGTTGGTTACCAAACATAGTTGTAAGCATGGAAAAAACTCTTTCAGCTGCTGCAGATGATGGCTGTACAACTACTAGCTTCTGTATTGCTGAAGACCAAGCTGGTAGTTCTTGAGCTACTGTCTTCCACCAGGGCCAAGAATATGACAAAGTATCAAATTCATCATGAATTTGAGTTGCCTTCACAATGTAGGTTGGCAGTTCGTCTTTCAGAGACTGAATGAGTTCATTGTTGAAGAAAGGGGAAAGCTCTGATTTAATTTGACCTACTGATTCAACATTTGGTTCTGACAGTTTGACAAACCGGGCTAAAAAGCTGAGCAGCTTAGAACACTTGGATAGAACCCGAGACTGTGGCATCATTTGCTGATGTGTTGGTATACGTATATTATTCAAAAGCTGGCATCAAGCATTCTCTAAAGCCATAGTTGTACCATCTTTGCTGTTCTGCAACACTCAGAGGAAACAGCTGCTGTACCACACCGTTAAGAGTAGGGAAGTTGCGGACTCTGATAAATGCCTGCAGCACTGATTTGAAGCTTCTCATAGGCAATCAAAATCAATGTTCCATCACCTTCAAGGGTGTATGTAGACTTCACAAATTCCCCCATTTCCATCACTGATGTCAGCTCAATCTTAAGCTTATTTGTGTTCACGTCAAATATCTGGAGTAGTCGTTGTCTTGAGGTCTTTGCAAAATCTTTATTGCTCGTTAGAAAAGTTCTGATATGCTGCCATTCTTGATGCACTACCCTTGCACACTCCCAATAGCTCCACCATCTTGTGGAATTGTACCTTGGCAATGACCGTCCACTTATGCCTCTCCAAATATTTCTAGCTCTAATACTGGTGCTGAATATGATATTCCATGTTGCCATAAATAGCCTGAATGTTGGTGTGTGGCATTTCTCTCCCACTTTGTTCAGGAAATGTGAAATGCATCCAATATCAATCATATCAGGATAAAGCACAGACACCGTCTGCAGAGCTTTCATATTAACAGAAGCTCTGTCTCTCATCGCTGCTAAAAGACTGTTCTCTTGAACATTGATTTTTCTGTGCAACACCTCGATAATTATTCGAGCTAGCTCATCACCGTTTACAGAACTTTTTAAAAGTCTCAATCTCACAAGCCTCTGCTTTATTGTCCATGATTCCACAAAACGAACCAGAACAACTAATGCTTCCCCATCTCGCGTAGTTCCATCAAATATGATGGCAACATCTTTCCCCTTCACTTCTTGGCAAATACATTCGTATTCTTGTTCGAGGATGAAAGGAATAAGTTGTCTCATGTTCGAACTTGAAGTAAGTGGGTATCCCACCTCCTCAAACAGATCTCTGAAATATTCTGCCCTACTCAAAGGTGTACCACTCTTGAAGAACGCTTTAACAAATTTCACCCTGAATAATCTTGTAGTAGAAGGAAGCGTTTCTCCCTTAGGATGGTTCTTATCGTCATAATCTGCAATGGCCTTTCTAATGTCGTCGTCTTTCCTGTCGTTCAGCAACCGCTTTTCTTTGTTCTCCTTGTGTTTTTTGCTTGAAATATGAACAAGTATATTTTGTTTCTTCAGAGAAACCAGCTCACGACAAGCTGTGCAAAAAAGTCCCCCCTTTGCCTGTGCGGTGAATGGTTCATCTTTAAACTCTTTAGCTCTGTCTTTAGCTGAGATTGATTTTGGCTCTCTTTTCACTGCAGTTGAATTGGGCGAAATTGACTTTGATCTTCGGTTTCCTTTTTCAGGGTTGGTTACCAATTTTCTTTTTCGAGATAAATCACTTGCAACAGGCGGTCGTAGGCGTGAGAAAACTGAAACAACCTCATCTTCTCTTCCTCTTTGTTCTTGTTCACTAGCCTGTTCAATTTCTACTTCGATAACTTCCGCCATGTTGACTGATTGATTCCACGTGGCGTCGAATTAATTGGTACATACTTTGTATAGTGTACTGCAGAATAAATCTGCTGAATTGGTAGTATTGCTGGCTGGTAAAAGGAAAAGGGACCATTTTAAACCTGCCGAAATCTGAACTATAGCTTGTTCAGACAGGAAAACACAAAAACAACTTGTAAAGTTGTATTAAACATCAACTTGTAAAGTTGTATTAAACAACTTGTAAAGTTGTATTAAACATCAGGCAAAAACCGTATTTTTTGCTCGTATCTTTTTTGCAATAATTGATCTAAATATCACATTTTTTCTAAGTCTCTCAACATTTTATTTTTCTAAATTTCTCAAAAAGTTCTAAATATCTCAAAAAATATCGCGATATTTGTATCTAGGCTTACTCTGAGGCTAGGCAAGCAAATTCTCTCAACAACTTTCGAAGCGTTTTATTTTACTTGGACACAGCATTCACGGAAACTAGACTTTAATTTAGGTTTGTATGTATATTGGGTTAGGGTTTGGGACCATTAACAATTGTTTATATATTAATCTTTTTTTATGAAATGTATTTTTGCCTGATGTTTTAACACTGTGTATAAATAAACAAAAATTGATTGATTGATTGATTGATTGATTGATAACAGTTTTGAAACGCCTTTCGACGCCCCTATATGATAGTAGACGACTTTTGGAATTCCCCTAAGTGATAGTATTCTGAACTTCGGAACCCCTCACAGTTATAGCACTATTGACAATTTTGATCCTCACAAGATAGGTCGAGCAACCCAAGTTTTCTGTATTAGAGTCTTTGGCAGATATTTTGAACAAACATTAAGGGACAAAATGCAATAGACCAGTTTTTATATATTAAAGTTCAAATTGGATCCAAGAAATTCCAGTGGAATTGAGGAATGAATCAAATTATAAAAACGACTGGTTGTAGTTGTTTTTATAATTACCAACAGTAAAGTTTTTATTCTTCTTAACAACATAGGATTGAAAATTTTGTTTCAGTACCAACAAAATTGTTTACATTTTTCCCTTTATAATGGCCTCATTGGATAAAGTAGAAACTTTGAGTTTTTCCACTTTTTTCTTATGTAGTTGAAAGTATTGTAGCATTTCAAGCTTAAAGCTAAATCCTGTTACGAGCCTGAGTGGCCCACTGTAACCGGTGCTTATTTCCGGTTTCTGTAGTGTTAGGCAGATGAGAGCTATTGACTCCCCCTTGAGTCCCTCCCTGGACGGGACACTAACCCATCGCGGGTTAGCCCCCAGCAGCAGCTTGAACTCATTTTACCGACGTCGGGAGAATGGAAAGCTGAGTCAACTTTAGCGGAAAAGAAGGTTACACAAATTTTCAACACTCGGCTGGGTCGGCGTTTGATTCTGGGACCTTGTGGTTAGAAGGCAGAGATCTTACCACTGCGCCAACCACTCCGTTATCATTGTCAGCATTTTAAATTCAGAATTAAATTATGCAATTTTAAGACTTACTGAAATCTCCATACAACCCAACAACATACTCAACTGCAAGTTTACTAAATTGTGTACAATGTGAAACAGTGTTTTAAAAACAGAGAACCGTTTATATAATTCCAGGCAGTAAATGCTCTCAGGTTTTCGGTACTTTTTAGCATAACATTTTGTAACCATTTTTCAGGTCCTGATTTACCAGAAACTGACAGAACATGTGAGAGAAAAACTGAAACTGAATGGAAAAAGGTATACCGTTGTGTTACTTTCTATATTATAGAGTTTTCTTTATCCGTTTTGTGAATTGTCTCAGAATAGATTTTAAATGTATATAATCGTTTAGCATCTAATTGGTTGTAATTATTTTTATGTCTATCAAGCAAGTATTGAAATGTTATTATGGGATTTTTTTAATGAATTTTCAAATTCCTGTTAATTTACAGGTCCATTCAGAAGCTGCCACTAAAAAAAGAGTTGAAAAATTTCTGGAGCCTTTGTACATTAAATGTCCTGAAAGCTATTATGAGGTGTTTCCAGCATTACAAAATGAGTGTTGCCGTTGGTCTGGTGTATGGTCTTGTTGTACAACCCATGTTCTCTCAGCGGATGCATTCATACTGACGTTTCGATGTGAAGGATATTACTTCTATCTTAATGTAACGAGGCATGTCTCTTTCATCAAAGTAACTCTAGAAACCAAGGCAAATTCGGTTCCTAGAGAGTTAAAAATGAATCTCAGTGGAGAAATTCGACAATTTCTTGAAACAATTCTGGAGTTCCTTTCAAAGAATACTCGACAGTATGAAAAGATTACTAGGTATATTTTTATGATAAGCAAAAAAACAACCACAGCGTGTGATGTTCATAAACTCCAGGGTTGCATCGATGACAACTGCATTCAGCTCGTCCCTATAGGCAGGGGCGACGAAGCGTCAAGTGTAGCATCAGGAAACTGGTGTTCTTGGAATGAGGTGAATATATCTGACTTTCAATATTTATTATCATATTAACATTCAGTTCGTAATAAACACGTGCATGCTACTGCTTCGATAGAAATAGTAGCAGTATATAGTTATTTTAGTTTATTATGGATACCGTAATACAGTACAGTGCTTTACTACGACTCTCCCCAGAGAGGATATTCAGAACTTAAAGTGCCTATATCACCAAAATGGGTTTTTATTGATTCGGATAGAGCAAAAAAATTGTTTAATAAGGTCTTTTACAGATTTTGCGTTAGACTTTTAGTTTTGGAGTTACAACGGCTCAAACACTCGATTTTTACGGTTTTTGAAAAAAAAAGTTGCGCGTCTTGCTTGCTAGCAAAGAGCATGGAAACTAGAAACTGCTTGCTAGCAAAGAGCATGGAAACTAGGAACCAATCAACACAAAACACAAGACAAATGTATGGGATTTGGCGTTTTTCTTCGAAGTTATGCTAAATAGATGTGTTGTTTACGGGTGTTCGAACACCACTGATGCGAATAGAGGTATATATTTGTACCAGATACCTTTCT
>JAOCNB020106970.1:0-19170 GCA_026546465.2 Palythoa caribaeorum | reverse complement strand
AAAATATGATATTGCATGTAAAATGAAATTTAAATTATAAACGGTAGAAAAATAATATGCGTTAGTAATAAGTTACATATCTTTATAAATAGGTAGACGAAATATGATATGGCCTGTAAAATTACTAAAAGGATAAAGGAATGTAGGATCATTAAAAAATGTGATAGAAAATAAGTGAAAATAATTATAAATCTTCTCTTATATTTAGTTCATAAGGCTCAAGAGTATTAGCTCTGAGGATTTGATGTGCTTCCCTAGCCTTGCGGACTGAATCTCTATTTGTACACGAACCAGTAAATTTTGCCGAGCTTCATTGTTCATAATTTTTTGGCGATTTCAGCCTCAATTTGTTCTTAATTTGTTCTTATTTCTGTGTGCGGTTTGTATTGAAGAAAAAACAAAAAAAACCCCAAGGTATTGGAAAATGAAACGCCTTGCACCACACATGTTTTGTCTGGCTTAATTTAGAGGCAAACTACCTTCATTGTTTGATGAGCAGTCTTTACAGTGAACCTTTTTGTGTTTTATACTGTATCGCTAAGTTTTAGACAATTTTTTACCCAAAAACTTTCCTAGTTATCAAGCCTCAGCCTAAGCTTGTTCTTAAATTGTTCTTAAATTTTGGTAAATTCGAACCTCGTTGTTCTTATAAAGTTGTTCTTATAAAAAAAATTGCGTGTACCTGTTTTGTTTGAAAATAGTTTTGGATGAAAATAGAGGTCATATATCCCTGAAATTCGTTAAGTTATCACTGATTAAACAATTACAGTATATTTGTTTTTTGTATATTCAACATGAGAATGAGGCTTGCGATAGAAGTAAACCCTAAACGTGTTCATCTCGAAAGGCCCTAAATTTTACAATAAAAGGTCTTTAAGAGTCCTAAAAATGTTCTACTGAAAATTTCAAATGAAATAATCTATACCGTATTTAGGAAGTAAATAACCTCTCGCTTCCACTATTTCTAAACCAGTCAAATTACTGCTAGTCTACACACGAATCAGCTTGTTAATCACCGTATAATAAACACTTTAATTAAATTTTCAAACTCAAATATTGCTTTCCTAGAGTTCTGATTGGCTCACTCAATCTCGCCGGGTTATCAGCTCATAAGACATATGACCTTATATGGAAACATCATTTTCCGGTCGTTTTATAAAAGTGAAACAGAAATTAATAGCATTTTGGCTATAATTTCTATGTATCTAATTCTTTAGAATGGGATGAAATTTAATAAAACAATTATTCCACTCACTTCGTGGTGGATAAGAAGGGAAAACAGCCCGCTCGGTGCTTCGCGCTTCGCCCGTCAGCTAGCTATCACCTCGTATCCAACGCGCGTTCGTGGAATAATTGTTAAATACTCGATGCTAATGCAAATTTGTGGTTAGTTCTGAATCGAAAAGAACATTAGGACAACGCTCGAGTGAACAATAAAACCAAGAATTAGTCAGCAAGGCGATTTCATGGCCAAGATCAAAAGATCACGTCAGATCTGGAACGACTGTCAGTTAATAATTAGCTTTATTTAACCCCGAGCAGTCGAATTCACTTCCACCTGTTCTTTTTTCTCATCTAGTGATAAAATTGTCAGTAATATTCGATAAAAAAAATATCTTTTAAAACTATGTATTTGTGTCAAACAAGTCCTTTTTATTTTTGCTTATTTTTTAAGCAGATTTGAAGTGGTGTTCGATCATTTTATCCACTTGCATTACGTTATTTTGAAAGATGGTTTTTGTAATTTAGACTAAGATGACAAATCCGTTTTCGTGGCGAAATACGGCAGGTGTCTTTGTTTTGAGAGACAAAGACAATTTATTATCTATTTTTGAATAAACATGAGCTAAAATTAGAAATCAGTCTGGAAGCAGCTGGAAAAAGAAACCCACATTTCTACTGTTTGTATCTTTTTTTGTATACTGAAATAACGCGAGATTCTCTTTAGGGCATTGCGTCTTCTTTAACATTCACCACGCTGTAAATTCGTTTTGGGTAAAGAAATATTAATTGAATTTTGTAAACGAAGAAAGTGGAGCCCACATCATGCTGAAACATTTTACTTGATGAAAGAAATTTCTAACTCGTTCAGGCTCAATTGAAATTTAGACTTTAAGTTTAGCGTAGTGTTGGGTGCCATTTTCGTGTACAAATGAAATTGTTGCTTACTACACCAAACAAAGTTTTCTGTAATATTCGTAAAGTAATACTACCAAGGTTTCCTTCCATCTTCTTTTCAACGAATACCTCCCATTTTAGTTGAATTAAATCAAACCCAAACAATTTCATTCTTATCTCGTTTACCATTAGCCTTTAACCGCCGGGTGAAAATCGATTTACGATTATATCAATGCAAAACATGAAACGCTCAAAATCTGATTATGAAGTTAGTTCGACGTTCACTGCTCCCTGTCGATTATTTGTAAGGAATCCGATACAATTTCAATGTTTTTTTGTGTTTTAGCAATCTCTTCACGTGTGTTCATTTTAGAAGTCGTGTTTTCGAAGTGGTCAACAAGATTAAACCGGAAAACATTTTTGCTTTTGTTTCGGTTTTCAAAATGAGATTTATTGAATTTGGTTGATGTTGCTTCAGTCTTTTTATATACAAATGTTTAGACTTTGATATAATTTTTGGTGTTACAAAGTATTATAAAAGACAGATTATAAAATGGCTTGGTATTTTGTGAAACTTAAGCGAGGGTCGCATGTTTTTTTTTTAAAAAAATAATGAATTTCTTATGTTAGATTATGTTGAAAACCCTTAAGCCGCAGTTTTACGTTGAAACTTTTAGCTGAACTTATACGCAACGACAATGCGAAAAATGTTTCAGCAAGTGGTGTTACACGGTGAAACTCTGGTTTTTATCGCCACTGCGAACGTTGCGACTGTTGCAGAAGTAGAAAGCGGTTCTACTTTTCGTGAAACCCGTGTCTCGCAACGGAAATTCAAAAAAGTTTCACGAAACCGACTATGTTACACGGTGCAACGCCTGCTGAAACTTGTTTCGCATCGTCGTTGTACACAAGTTATAGCTAAAAGTTTCAACGTGTAACAGCGGATTTATAGATGTCAACTTCTGACTTAGTTTTTGTGTTGGTGGATTTTTCATTTTGTATAGGTTTTTTATTCGCATTTAACGATTATTATACCTCTTTAAAAAAGGTCCGTTTTAATTAAAGTCGGCATAACCAATCGAAAACTAAATTTTCTTTTTTATATAAGATAATACAAAAGGATATCATATGTAAATGAAATTCTCGTTTTTGTTTCCAGCTTGTATTTGGTAGTATTGAAACAATTATGTGACTCTTGCGTCCGTTTCGGCCATGAGTCACCGCCAACAAGCCAAGGTAGACCCATAGAAAATGATAAAACATGACATAGAATTTGGCACTCGAGCCACGAATTAAACCTTCACAAAAAGCGTATACTCCAAGACGCCAAGTATATTTTGAGGGAGAAGTTGATTAGCTCTTTCTAACACAACAAAAACTAACTTCATGATTTTTGCGTATATCTGTAATTGAATAATAAATTATAATTTTAAAAAGTTCTTTATGGCGTTAGAAAATTTTATATAAAGCTTTACGTGCTGCGTTGTTTTAAATTAAATCCCGCAGGTGTCTGGATGTTTTGTTTATGAAAAGTGCGTGAGCGTAGAAATGGGTTTGGGTTTATAATCCTGAAAGAAAATCTATTTTCTGTTGAATCAGACGTTTGTTTCTCCGACATTTATGATAGCTTTTTGCTGTATGTATAGCAAAAGTTTGCGTGAAAAAAAAGTTAAAAAAGAAATATTTTAGTTCTTATTTTAATTAGTATGTAACTAATAAAATAGTCACATCCTCTTGTATCAGTTTTATTTGCGAGAATGCGAGGAACTCGAAGACTTACTATAAGTACGACAAATAAACTTTAGAATTTTATTTAAAGCAAATTGGTCGCATTAGCGTTAAATTGACTTAAACGAGAAAGTCTTCAGTCCTTGAGAAGCAACCAGGAAAAATTTCTGTTGAGAGAAGAAGACTCGCAAACATTTGAAACCAAAAATTCGTTTCCCTTCTTCAACCACTCTGTGTCGTTTTATGCTCATTGTTAATTTATGCGATATGAAGTGTTTCGACAAATGGGAGCGAACTGTTTCGTTGATCTACAATAAAAATACTATTCGTGTCTTTTTGACAATTTTTATGTGTTTATTCATTTTCGAATCGGAGCTTAATACTTTGCATTATATCCGTTTCTTATATTAAAATATCAATCTTTTAATTTAATGTTTAAAATGTTTCACTTTAAGTTGGAGGAATAACTAATATTTTAAGTTAATCATTGACTACATAATGTATTCTGTGCTTGCGGCTTTTCATTCATTTCACATGTAAATAAAACAAATCATGTTCTACCTCGGCTGGCTTGAAACTGATCTTTTGTAATTATCGCAGCCATTAAAACAACTCAAAGTTCTTATGTTTGAATATAAAGACGGATACTTTAAATAAAAGTTAACCGTTTTTTTTGTGTAGGTAGAGAAAATCGTTTTCCAGTTTCCAAACTCGGTCGCTAGGTAGTTTTTGCGTTTCCTAAAAATAAAGATCTTGCAGGCGCTTCTGTAATTAAGCTGGTCGTTTTTAGTAACAGCAATTTTTTTAAACTTGAACTAAGCAATTGTGAAATAATTTATAGTGCAACGTTTCTAGATATTTTTTTTAAAAAGTGCTAAAAATAAGTTGTTCTGTTTTCTTCCTGAATTTTGTACTCGAAAGAAAGAAAGAAAAAATAAAAATTAACTTTTACAGCAAATTATATTTTATTGCAATTTGAGAAAGTCAACGATTTTTAATTTTTTACAGATTCTGAAATACACGCAGTTGTCAAACACACATCCTATGGTGTTTTCAAGTTGCCATGTACGGCGTTATTGACAGATTAAAAAATCATTCTCGTTTATAAAAAATGAAATAATTATTATATGAGATCAGGTTTGATCACATTTGTTTTATCAATTCAAATTATTTAAAAACTAAAACAGTTTACTTTAGAAAAGAAATGAGTTGAGTTTCGGAGATGAGTTATTTTTGCGCGTACTTATCGTATACGGAAATGCGAACTTTCTCATTCGGCTAGATAAGTGTTTTAAAACTCATCTTTCGAAATCAAATACAATGTGCAATGGTGACAATTTTAATTTTGTTTGACTTGAATAATCTAGGTAATAAAAGCTCAGAAGTTGAGAGCTCGAAACTAATTTTTAAAATCTCAGCGGAAGCCGGGTCAGAAGTCTAGAGAGAGAATATGATTTTGTAAGTTGTTAGTTTGTATAGCTTTGTGGGCTGATTTGTGCGAAACTCACTTTATTTTTCTCAGAGTTGGAACATCTTTGGTTACCATCCATTCTAAAAATTTAGATTAAACTCGAATTTGTTTTCATTCGTGAAACTGTATATATTTGTTGTTCATTTGTCGGTTTTTGACGAAAATCGGTTCATAATTTCTTATGTATGTGTATCTGTATATTCTAAATATTTTGGCACTCTAAAAATACCTACTTCAAATTTGTCACAGTCTTTGCGTCTATTTGTGTCTGGAGGTCACTTGCAAGAGGGTTTGTTCATTCTTATTCCCAAATGCTGAAGAGCGTTGCTCAGTGCGGACAAGAATATTCAAATAAAACGATTATCAATTCAGATTGAGAAATTCCTAATCCCTCATCAGGTGCGTTTTAATGCCAGCACGTTTTATAAGATAATGAAGTCATGTTGTTGGCATTTTTAGTGTCCACACTTTGTCTTTATTTTTGAATTGCAAATTTTTTCAGTCTCAATTCTTTTTACTCGTTTGCTCTAAATTAGATAATCATATTATTGAGCGGATCTTTTCCTGCTTATGATTAGTTTCAAATCCATTACTGCTTTAGGTTCCAGATGGTGATTCATTTGCGAGGCATTAAAGTTCATTTTAATAAGCATTTCAAAACATTGCGTCCCCAAAATTAGATACCTTAGATTTTCCCGGCCAACTAGAAATCAAAATTTTCTCGCCGGAAAATCCTATGATAAAGTAGAAAAAGTTACGATAGAAATAACGCGATGAAACAATTTTGCCCATGTATTTTCGAGTAAAATCTTTTTCTTAAATCATTAGTTTTACTCTAATTGGAAGTTAAATTTATTTTGTTAACTGTGTCCGCGAGTTGTTATTGGTTGAATCTGAATAAATGTGCTGCGTTGAGAAAAGACCCCGACTTTGCGATTCCTAAGATACATTAAGTATTAAAGCATTTTTTCTAATGGAGGATAACCTGACAATGTAAAGCTAGTAGGAAATGAATCCAACTAAAAGGCGATGCAAGAAGAAACTATTACCTTTTTATCCCGAAAAGGGGAAGAAAAAAGAAGAATCGTGACAGAAGCTTCAGAGAAAGCCGAGGTATGATAAGTGTGACAAGCGGCTAGCTAACTTCCGAGCTCACGAACTTTGACCAAAAATTAACGGAAAACTACGCAGCGATAACAGTTAACGGCTTTTGAAGAAAATTTATCAAATCCATTTGTTTGCTTCCTAATGAGATGAAGATAATTTGCAAAACTTAAAATAAAAGATATCATTGCCATCGTAAACAGAAAAAAATCTTTCGACTGTTGAGCTGCGAGCATAAGATAGGTAATTCTGTGTGCACACGTCAACAAAAAGACCACGATTTCATAGCGCGTTTGAGACTTAGCAGTAATCAAGAAAAGGCACTTTTTGAAAAGCAAATTATTCGAAAAATCGCTTTTTGTAAATTAGCTCGCATATGGAATAGATTGTTACTCCGTGTCGAAGTGGCAAACCCTAATTATCTCATCGACGGAAGATGGCGTGCAAAGTACTTGCCACTCTTTTCTGTTTTATTTTGAATCGGTTTACTGAATGAATTTCTTTGTAATTATCAATTTTCTAGTTTTAAGATAGGATGAAGAACGATAAACTCGTTATTTTGGTTTTGCATCTCAACATGTTAAACCAAACAGTCTCGCTTGCCTACTATGACACTTCCCAGCACCTGCCGGCATAGATCATTAATTTTGTCTGAAAATTTGAAAGTTAGGAGCTTCTCTCAAATACACGAAGAGGTATAAAGAAGAAAAATATCTTGTCGCGTTGTCCTTTCATAGTTTTGGATCATAAACTCACTGCTTTTTTTTTGCTCAAGAATAATATGAAACTTCTCTAAGTTTGAGTGTATCGGTTATCGCTGTAATAGTTTGTACTTGAACTCTTGCAATTATTAAGAAATGTGCTTGACGCTGAAACTGATTGAGTGAGTGAAGATGATAATAGACTGTGAAACCTGCCATATCAAAAGCTAAATAGTAGATGAACTACGCTGCGTTTCGCCGTAACTCTCCGAATGGTTGTTTGCTGGTCCGAAATGCTTGCCTTTGTGGCTGACCGACGGTTTTCGTGGCCGATGTATTCTATGCGTACAACCGCACTGCCATTTGAAGTTCATAGTCTAAGTTTGCAGATAATAGTTGAGTCGTGTTGTGTATAGTAGGATCCCAATGAGAACAAATGTTTGTGATCACGTGATACACCAACGAGTGACAGCCTGGTGATCTTTTCAATAAACGATAGGAAACCATTGTTATTGAAAACGTCAATAGCATCGCAAAAACAGAAACTTCGGAGCACTTAAAATGCTTTGCTTTTTCATCCTTTTCTGTTTATTACACATATATTCTTTGCATATTTGAGTGGTTCCGAATAAATCGATTCCCAAAAAAGCTTATTTTTATTGTTTTTTCTACTTTAAACGTTCGTGCAATGTTTCTGAAGAATTGCTTGTCATGTCTTTTCTTAACACAAACATTGACGCTAGATGTTGAACGGAGTTTAGCCACAAACATTTGGTATTTCTGGCTTAATGTATTCAACAAGCTTCGTGGTGATAAACTGGCGTCGTGTAGGAACAACCAATCGAAAGTAGTTTATTTCTGACGTATAGAGGTCAAATCATCCCATCACACTCCGCGGCCCTTGTAATCTGGGAACCAGGTGTTGTATTTTATATAATGAAGCCATGTTTACCAGCGTTATCGTCATGGCGAATTCTTGTTTTTTCTGTATTTCTCTGATTTCTCAGACGCAGTTTGACTGAAAAATGGCACGGATAGAACCGTAATAATTGTCATCTCCTTGTGGATTGTTTACCGCTTGTATTACGAAAAAGAGCCGACTTTTTGGACCTTGGCAAACTTCATCTATAGGGCTTCAAATGTTATGTGCCTTAGCGGCGCAGGTGGATTTTAAGGAAGTGCGAGTTTTCTTCACAGTAACAGAACAGACATGATTGCGGCACAGGCTGCTGCTAGAGCACATCATCAACGCGAAGTAGAACGTGAGAATTTTAGACGTTCGCGTTCGCAACTCCATGTAGCGGCTGATGTGCCGCCAGAGACAGAACAGGAACCGTACGTGCCGGTCCCAGATTATTTACTAAATGTGCCATTGAAGGATCATGACTCAGAAAAACCCGATGTGGATGTAAGTAATTTGCTGGCTACTCTTAATCCTTCAAACTGGGCAATAGCGAGATAATTTCGGCGCACTACCGTGATTTAGTCCAAGCTTATATAGGCTGGGCGGAAGCCGGTTTGCATATTACGCCGGTCTGCACATTCTTAAACCACACTTGCGCTGGTATTTTGTTGCGAGACGGCTGTCGTCATACATGGATTTCTACTCGACTTTTGGAGAATCAATTTTTGTTGCGATTTAATCTTGTTCCTATATTTGATGGCATCCATTTTCTGTTTTTGTCTCTTGCAAGTTGGCAGGGCGATTTTTTACGTACATCCCAAGCATGTGTAAATATTTAAATATTATGCACACTAGCTTTTGGTTTGTCGGTGGCATTTAAAAAAGAAAGTTTACTTCATTTTCGTGAGGAAAAGTATCATTGCAGTAAGTCTGTATTGCAACGGTTGACAACGCAAAGAAAGTCCGGTAGTATCAAATTTGAATAATAATACCAGTCAATCGAATGTGAAACTACGAAAACTAATTTTAAAACCCCGTTCGAAACTTTTCACGAATGGCAGGTCTTGTAATCATCGTACTGAATTGTCTGACTGTCATTGAGATATTACATTTCCATAATTTCCGGAATCAAAATTACTTAGAAAAGACAAAAATGACAAGTCGAAAACATTTTCTTCAGCCCTCCTGCCCTGTCGCTGATTCTCTTCACTATTTTTAGGTTGCCTCGAATCTAAAAATGAAACTTTTGTCTGCCTTACTCCTGTCAAAATATGATTTATTTCCGATGGGTTCTTTTCGCGCGAAAACGAAGATATAAAATGGTGTTTGCTTCGAGTTTTTCCTCGGTATATAAACGAAAATGATGAAAAAACGCTTTATCAAAATAAACTCAGTGTTGTCGATTTTCATGAGCTGCAAGTTATTATTATTATTATCATTTTTTAAATTAAGTACACAAATCGAACGATTCTTCCGCGTTCTAAAAATTGAGAGTTTCGCAAATGTGATTTTCTTGTCTTCCTGTCTTATTGAAAGACGGCTATGTAAATATGATATACGATTGCCTGACAACAGGATACTACACAATGTTCATTATTCTCTGTCGCGTTTATCTATCACTAAACTAGTTTCAATTTTGGGTCCACTGCTATGTTTTCGCTGTTGCAAGCTCGGTTTTCGCTTCTTTGTAAAGTTAACTTTGATCAAATTAGCAGGTTAGCGATGAGGACACAAATACAACATCGCGACTGGTCCAATCTGCGTTAGACAAACACTGTACTATCGAACCGAATTTACAAAGCTTTCACTTATATTTCAACAAGTAAAAACGTCACTTTGAAAGCAAAAATGTTCTGAAGAAAAAGCTATTTGACTTTTGAAGGCGTATATAAAAATTACAAACTGTTTTACTAGTTCATTCCTCTATAATATTCTAACACAACATTTGTTAATTGTCTCGTCTTTTTTTCTTCAGTGGCTCATGATGTTAAACGGGCATCATAGAATTTAAAATTGTGAATCAAAGAAAAGTTTAATTTATGAATTTCGATGATATCTAGAATCGCCGTAGGTTTGATCGTTTTTGTGAAAGTGTGGGACTTTTTCTCTGTGCTTTTCTTGTTTAGAATATCCCTTCTCGAAAGTGTGAAGAGAAAGAAAATATTTATTTTGTTCTTTATTCACATAAACATACAATAGGTTGGAATAACCAAAAACCTGCTTTCATATGAATTAAACACGATTTGGGGTAAAAGTTCGGAGTCGGCATCTTGGATGCGTTTGAAGAACTAATCCGAAACTTTGTTGCATGGAGTTCAAATTATCGTGTTTTGGGAATATTGTCAAATAGTCAAAGTAAAGTGAATTATTCAGCTAAGCGACAATAGTTCCGAGATAGAAGTGATCGATTTGATGTATAAACCAAGCAATTCATAGTCTCGAATATAATTGTCAAAAAACATCTGATTACTGGTACCTGAGTTCGAGTGATTGATTTTCAATTTACAAAAGTAAACACATTGCGAATATACTAGCTAATAACAACATTAAATACGGGTTCTTGATTTTGGCTAAAAATCTAAGAATATAAAAAGCGAAACTTTTCCTAAAGCTGTAGATGCCAGAGAAAATGAAATATTAATCGAGTAAATTTTGCCCTTGAAAGAACTGATTTACATACCTTGAATAATTTATCGCTAGCTTTTGTTGTTTCACAGTGTTCCATTTGTTAACTTGATAAAATATTTAAATTTCGTTGCCTCGGAGAAGGAATTTATTTTATGTTTATCTAACAGAAAAATTGACCAGTATTTTTGCTTTGCAACTGAAAAAGAAACTGTATTGAGAGGAAAATGCAAGAAGAAATAGCTCAAATGTTGTTCCTATGCGACTAACGCGATGTTAAATTCATTTGATCTAAGATGTTCTTGCGGTATTCTGTGAAGATTGATTTTCCCAATTAAGTCAAAATTGGGCTCCGGCTGCGGACCCGTAAATTCTTTTCCATGACTCTAATTTGAGTCCAATTTAATGGGGACGAGCTAATTTGATTTTATTTCCACAATTTTTAAGCTGGTCGTTCGTTCATGCTCAAGGGATTTTCGCGTCGCGAGGTTGATTATGTTGAAGGAATTCCCTAGGTACCTTGTTACGAGAAAGCATTTGAGAATTGTTTATTTTTGGTCCCACCCTGAATATGCGACTGCGGTTGATTTTATTGAGCACAAAATACTTTCATAGTTCGTTCAGCAAACTCACACTGTCAAAGTGTAGTGTATCTCAGACTCAAAATATGTTACGTCAATCCGCAGGGATGCCAAAACAATGCTTTATTGAAGCGAACTGACGCCCTGGTTTTCGATTCTTACCTTAAGATAGATTGATAGATCTTTTATTTTGTTATTTCGTTCTTACGAGAAATGCTAATAAAATCTGAATATGGATAAGTAAGGCTAGATAAACGTCGCTGATCATTGAAGTAGAGTTGATTTTTCTTAATTCATTTTTGCTGTTTTTCTGTAGCCTTTGTACAGGACAACGCAAACAAGAGCTTTTTCCATTGATAAAATAACATATCACCATTTGTAGCTCACAGTCTGAATGAATCTCAACGCATATTTAGACTCCACGCTGCTTAAGAAAGAAAACATTTTTTTAGCAGATGCATTTGTACTCACGCCGAAGAATTTCGTAACTTTCAAGATACACTGAAACGTTTCTAAATCTGAGGAATATATTGAGTTTTTAATTTGAATATTCTTGTTTTTCGAACGATTTTTGAAAGCATTCACGTTTTTTAATACTTTGAGTATTTAGCTTTTCACGCCATTCGCACTGTCAGCGCTTTATTTCTGATATTTACCGTGAGTAAAATCGGAAGTTAAAATGAGTGGTGAAAAGTTACGAAGCTTCTGAGCTTCGAAAACTAGCTTAGCTTTGTCGCTACATGGGGGAGTTTCGATCGCTTGGAAGACTAGCATCATCTTTGTGTTTAGAAGTTCAATATGTAAACTCGAATAAAACAAGTTTTTGTGACAGCAGGGTTCTGTTATGGTTCCTATGAAGTAGGAATTTTGTATCGCTGAAATGTAGCCCTAAAGAGAAAAACGAAAAGCAACGATATATGAAACAGTATAGATTCATGACTATCCATACACCAGCGTTTGTTTTGACCAGTGTTTATAAATGAATAATAAAAATTCCAAAATTATAAACTTTTGTTTAATTTGAGACAGTAGAAGAAAACAATCAAGAATATTAAAATGTATGAATTGTTTTTTACTCTTTTGATAAAACTAAATTTGAGTTGGCTGAAATTAAAATAGTCCACAGACACTAAGGCTGGAATCAGGTCTTAAAATGGCGGTGTTGTTCGAATTGCTACCAAAGCAATCAGCTGGTAGGATTCATGTTTTACAAGATCAATGCCACAAACGAGACAATGTTATTTTTATCGAGTTTACAAGCCTGAATTTTTGTTCACAAAACACGTATTTGAGGCTGCTTCAATTACTTCTAAACACGATTTTGAAGTGAGAATTTTAGAATACCTTTTGGTATAGTTGTAGTTTTTACAATGATATTATTTCAGCTTTGTTACTCGTTTTTGTAATGATATTTAAGAAGAAGCGACGCATTCACACATCCCGCAAAAGTGTAAGTGAAGAAATCTTTCTTCCATTACACGTCAAGTTTTGAGCTTACTTAAAGACGATTGGACAAAGAATAAATTGTGCTGTCTTCCTTTCAGCCCGTGATAGAGAAAAGTCAATATTTAAATCCTGTGGTTTTTCAACCTCAGACTTTTTCGACGTTGTTAAAAAGTATAGAAGAATGTGTAAATTGAACTTGCCGTGGTTTCGTTTATGTCGTCATCTTTGGTTCATTCGTAAACGAACTGACGTGAAAGAATTTGCGACTTTAGTAATTCACTAAAGTAAAGGAATTTACTTCAGTTATGAGTATTTGTATATATTGTTTGGGTTTGAACAATGCTGCAGAATAAACTAGTTCTGATAACTTACGCATTCTGTGTTTAAACTGATTAGAGACAATGTTCTTTATGTATTTCGTGCGATTTATGTCATTGCTTCGTTGAAATCCAAATTGCTCTTTGGAGTTTTTTAATTCAAAAGGGCTTCGTGTGAAGGGTCTGGAACTAGCGGTGTACATCAAAGTACAATTCCTCGATTCGCAATGCTTTACTGGGAGTAAATTCGGAACTTTTAAATGCTCTATGTTAAAAAACAAAGACAAATTCTCCGCTTTGTTTTGTTTTGTTCAGTTTTTATTGACTCAATCTAATAACTTTAAAGCTAAACTTAAAAGACATCAGGTCCATTTTATCACTAGAATTATGTTGATAACTAGGATGAACGAAGCAAATCTGCAATCCCTAGTTGTGTGAGATAATGATTTGCAAATAAATAAGTTACGTTTTAGCTAAGGGAAAATATTGAAGTTGGTAAGGTTCGAAATTGCGACAGGTAAGGTCGCATTTGCAATTGAGACTGAATTCTGCGAGCAGTAGTATAATGTCGACCAGTTTATCCGCCGTTTTTGTGGATTATTCGTTTAGGTGGATTTATTTTACGATTTCGTTATTTGCGAAAAAGTGCACCGGTTACACAACAAAGCGTATCGAACCCGTACTTCAAATAAAACCCATAATTTAACAAAGTTAGCACGTGATATATATTACTTACCAACTTTCGATTAGATTTCTGATGGATGTCGCAAAGATAGACCTGTGATTTACCTGGGCTTGCCATTTCAAAACAAATCTTTGAAATTCGTGAAAAAAGCTTGCCTAAACTATTTAAGGTTAACGAGTTTTTTCATTGACTGATAAGCGGTTAAAAGCACCTAAAATGACAATACTGCACAAAATTTCCATGTTAAGTTCTTTTCTCACAGAAAAGTAAACTACACACAATTGTTTTCATAAATATAAAGAACTTGTAGTAAAGAAATAACAGCAACCAAGGACAAAGTCCGCAAGACACATATATCCTTCAGATAACAAACACGCCGATCTCTCTTCGACCGTATATTGACCTACTTATGAAGTAGTTTGGATACAAAGTTTTTCAGAACTTAGGAGAAATCACAAACAGTAACTTCTATTGTGTTTTCCTTTGAGGCGATTTTTAGCGAGTGATTTATCGCCAATCTCAGGTCAATTTTGCATGAGCAATGACAAGCGAGAGCAATCAGTGTTCGCCTCAAATGACAGACCCTGACTTTAGCAACTTTAGCGATTTTAGCTACCTAGCTTATCTCACTCACTGTGTCTGATTGAGAGGGCTCCGGTAGGCGTTCAGGGATGGGGTGGGGTAAGGCCTGTTTCAAACGCCGTGCTACAGTCGCGCTAAGCTAGCTCGACTCTGGCTCGAATATGGCACGACTTTGGTTCGACTTGGTTTTAGACGTCGAACTGCAGTCGAACTTTGCCTTTGTGCAAAATGGCGGACAGGACAATGATTAAGTTTTTGCGGCAAGTAATTGCTGCAAGAAAAAGGAGGAACAATCAATTTATATATAATTTATAAAATTCATCTGGCTCGAGTTAAGCACGGCGTCTGAAACCAACCCAAGCTAAAGTCGTGTAGCACGGGTTAGTTAGTCGTGCTACACGACTATGGCGTGACTTGGTTTCAAACGCCGTGCTAAAGTCGTGTCAAAGTCGAATTTTCTAAGTTCAGGTGAGTTTAACGCGACTGTAGCACGGCGTTTGAAACAGCCCTAAGGTTTGTACTTATTACTAACTAGCTGTTTGTGTTTTTCTTTCAGACATTTCTTATAGTTGCTAAACGCTTCAACAAGCAATATGTGTACCGCTTCCATACCTCCAAATCCATTTTTCTATTTGGGCCGAGGAGTAAAATTAGAAAATTTACAATGTTTATCGTTACACATCAATATCCTTTTTATTATGGCGTAGTATATAATCTAATGTGTATAAGCAGTGTGTATTTATAGTGGGTGTGTGTATTGATTTATGTTGGTGTTAGACGTGTGTGTATATTGCTATACGGTGTTTGTTTAACTTTCTTCTTTCGTCCTGAATCGGTAATTTTTAATTTTCATTGTGTTTTTATTCAATGGCTTTTTTCAATCATGAAAAACAATGAGTTGATCACACAAAGCAAGCCATTTAAGATAAAAAGCAATATAGTTATCACCACTGCATAATGAAAAGAAAGAACGGATCAGTACAGTTGAGGAAAATTAACCAAAACACGCTATGCAATAATTGGCTGCTTAAATGTGTGCCCATATGTTTTCGTCATCTGTCTTAAACCAGCCTATTTTAATAGTAATTTTCTTTACTCTCTATCTTTTTTTCCAGTGTAGATTTATATCAATGTTTTTTTCTATGAAGACCAAAGATATTTTGGTTAAATTCTCTTGCTGTGACTTTAAGAAGGAACATCTATAACATAATTGTAGAAAAGACATATTGTTTAGTTTCAGACACATACATTTAATTGTGTCTAGTTCTTGTGATTTACATGCATATGATTGAGTAATATACTTTTGTTTCATTATAACTATTCTTTATTTCCAAAAGGTCTTGATATTAGCAATAAAGAAATAACTTGAAAAAACACAACAACGTTTTTTAAAGACATGTTTCGGCATGCTTATGCCATCATCAGTTTAATTAAATGAATGAAATACAATACATTTATAAGTGAAAGCTAGTTAATGAATAAAAATTATACAAATAAATGTATTGTATTTCATTCATTTAATTAAACTGATGATGGCATAAGCAGGTCGAAACATGCCTTTAAAAAACGTTGTTGTGTTTTTTCAAGTTATTTCTTTATTGCTAATATCAAGACCTTTTGGAAGCATAATTCACTACTGATGAAATAGGTAAGTTGTGTGTTTGATTCCTGCTTGAAACATTTGAATTTTGCCAGCATTTATTCTGTTTGTGTTAAGTACTCCAAAGACACTGTAGAGTTTCTTTTTCTGAAGTTGAATGGGTGATATCCATCAAAACAAGTACTTCTCTGAATTTATATATTAAGTGGTATGTAGAAAGGAAATGGGACCATCTGGAGAAAAATATAAAAGGAAAGAGACATGTATTCATTCCAATTAAATTTAATTGTTTGGCATAAATTGTAAATATCATCTTTCTTGCTAGTTCCATCTGTTTCTTTTGGTGGGCAAAAGTCTGGACACACAAGTTCATACAGTAAAAAACTATATTTAATGGATTCAGTCTAATTTAAGAAATCTAAAAATATCCTAGATCCATACAATACTTTCACTGCATCGATCGATCACTACACTGTACAGTTAGAATTATTACTCATATGAATCAGAGAAACTGAATGGAATTCATGCCTTTGTGTTGTAGTGTGTAACTGTGACAGTGAAGGTACAGCACAAGATATTTGTGATAAAAACACTGGTCGATGCATCTGTTTGCCACGATTTTCTGGTGATCGCTGTGAAAGGTGCAGGAATGGCTATTTCAACTACCCACGATGCGAAGGTTGTTGCAAAAGATCATTCTAGATAACTTATAAAATTACACATTCATTTGTTAGTTTACAAAGTAACAAGGTCAAGTAAGTTGATATTTTTGTGGTTAAATTACATATTGCAAAACCTCAATTAACCCTTCAAGCCTCATAGCCAAACATAATTTATAACCTCAAGGGGAAGGGGGGGGGGGTGGTTCATTGGACCCCTCCCCAAGGTTTTCGTTATGCATGGTCCGATCGACTTGAGATTTGGCATGAATGTTAATTGCAAACACAAACTTGTACGATCCCACAGAAAAACTTTTTAGGAACTTAGACTATTTCTACATTGCTATTAATAATTAATTGAAATTCAAAGTTTATCTATAATTAATTATATAGCAGGTCATTAAACTCTATAGTACTGACCAAACTATTACATTTTAATTGTCCACATTAATACAAAGTATCCAATTTAGAAATAATAGAGGATAGTTTATCTAAACTAATCAGTTTCAAGCAAGTACTGAATTGACCAATCAGAGCAAAACACTTATCAGCTGTCGTGAGTGCACGCCATCAGCGAGGTGAGCTACAAGTTTTAGAAAATAACAGAATTTTCTGACTTTTCTAGCCTTGATTTGTCGAGTTTTACTCTTTCAAAGCGTTGTAAACAATCGCTCCATGATTTCCTGTGATAGTGGAAGTTGAACTTCTGAGGCAAAGAAACAATACTAATACTTCAAAGAGCTCCAAAATTTGCTTAAAATAATGTTTAATGAATGGCAAAAAGCGGGTAAGCGAAGCTATATAATTAATAAGTAAGAGGACTACATGCTTGTCCAATTTGGAAGTAATTGGATGAGAAAAAGTTCTCTGACAGCTAAATAGGACTCGGCCTGTGGCCTCGTCCAATTTTGCTGTCCTCGGAATTTTTCTCATCCAATTATTTCCAAATTGAACAGCATGTAGTCCTATCATATACTAATTGAAAGTTTATGATTCTTTTAAGCTTGTGGGTGTTCAAGGTATGGCTCAGTATCTGCAAGCTGTGGAAATAATGGTTACTGTCAGTGCAGAGAAAATTATGTTGGAATCAAATGCAACAGCTGCAGGAGTGGTTACTATGAGTATCCAGATTGCAGAAAATGTGCTTGTGATAGCAGGGGATCAATTAATCCTAACGTCTGTGATCTGAGTTCTGGACAGTGTACCTGTAGGGGAAGCTTCAGAGGGCAAAACTGCAACCTCTGTCAGGAAGGGTATTATGGTTTTCCCAACTGTGTGAGGTGTAGATGCAATCCAGCAGGGATCAAGCCAATCCCTGGAAGGCCTCTTGGTGACTGTTCTTCATCTAATACTGTGAGTGACAAGTAACATGCATAAATATTAATTTTGTGTTGAAGGTTTCTTCCTACAGTGTGATCATGGTTACTTTTCATTAGCACAAAAAAATGTGTATTTTATGCAAAAAAATAATTTGGGACACAAAAGTAGAAATGGATGCAGAAGATTGATAGCCATTACAGTGAACTTTAAGCCGAAGTTTGAAACAGAATCTTTAAACAGAACTAGAATTCCTTTTGTCCAATGCAGTACTTAACCCTTTCAGCCCAGAGCAATTTATCAACATCTAACTTCTCCTTACATAACTCATAACAAAACAATATAACTGGTAATGAGAAATAAGAAATTGATCAAGTGGAAGTAACTGTAGAAGTTGAAAAGATAAATTCTCCCAAACTGCTTATACAGAAAGTATGGAACTCAGTTGGGAGAATTTACCAACACATCATTTGTCGTGCTTGGGGCTTAAAGGGTTAAACAACGAGGACAACAACGCAAACGACGACGGCCCACAAAAAAATATATTTCTGATTTGCTCTTTACTTCTTTCTGTTGGTCATTAGGTATTTGTTTTCTGCGCGTCGAGCTTTGTAAACAGAAAACGATGAAATGTCCCTCCTTGAAGGCATAGAAAGGCTCAGAACAGTTACGTCCTTGTGGACCAAAGCAGTCGAAAGCAGGTTCTTTTCACGTTCCGTTTTTAGCATCAACTACGTGCAGGTGTTCCAATGTGCAGTTATTGTGTTTACTATTGTTTTTTCACGACGTTGTCGACCTCGTTTCTTAAGGCCGGAGCACACTTGGAGGAAACTGCCATGCGTGCATTTGAGAACACTGGCACGCGAGGCAAATATCTCAACGTTTGCGGAGAGATTTTGCTTTTTTTCTCGCCTCGCTTGGCAAAGCGCCGATTATCTTTTGTGATTGATTTTTTTTCCGCGAGTGGCGAAAATTGCAACGTCTGCGGACGTCGTGAGAAATTTTCCTCGACTGATTTAAAAAACTCGACCAATCAAATTCCCTGATTAAGTCACATGACTATCTGTTGAAGCAACAACAAAAACAACAAAGATGGAGACGGTGCGCCACTCAACTTCTGGCAGCCAACTTTCTGTTGTTGCACTCCTTCTGTCGCAATTTTCGCCACGCTTCGCCACGCGAGGCAAGCAAAAGAGCAAAACCCTCCGCAAACGTTGAGATATCTGCCTCGCGTGCCAGTGTTCTCAAATAAATAAAATAAATAAATCGGCCTTGCTAATCGCCCTCCTTGCAGCCAGGGGCTGAATTGCGAGGACGCGGCTCAACGAAGTC
>JAOCNB020106943.1:0-11311 GCA_026546465.2 Palythoa caribaeorum | reverse complement strand
GTCGTCCGATTTTGGTAATCACTCGTATGATTACAGACCGAATTGGACTCCACTCAGTCCTATTACCATTATTAATTTTTGTCCTGCGCTTCCTGTTTTAGCTAATTTCTTTTATACGTTTTACATGTACAGCAGCAGTTAATTTATCCTTTTGTATCATTTGAACAGGTAACTGTGATGGAGGATACATATGTTTTGGAAATGGAACTAGGCCGACACCTACCTTTGAGATAGGAGTTCTTGAATGGGGTCGGGTTTGCCGTGCAGGTCACTACTGTCCCGCAGGAACAACACATGAACGACCCTGCCCCGCTGGAACATACATGTAGGTATTCCTGCACAGTAATAAAAAATAGATTGTCTATATCTGCGAAAACTTCACAACTGCTAAACTATAAGTGATACCTTTCTTGTTCCCCTAAATGACAATTAATGCACCAGTTATTCCATGAAATCAATATTACTTTTTTTATTTTAATATGGTAATGAACCACGTTTTTCAGCCGTGACAGAGGAATAATGTGTATCAGAAGATCCCGCGATAAACTCCAACTGCAATTTATTTGTGACCAACTATTCTTCATTAAGAAGTCTAGGAAATGCCAAATTCATTGTGACATGCAAGTGTAAAAACTGATGTACACTTTTCTTTGTGGTGTTTTCCAACTGGTATTGTCCGGCTATTAGTTTGTCAAGAGAGCAGTAAGAAACGTGTTATTCCTTAATTAATCATAAAAGACAAGTTCCGAATTCACGTTGCATTGTAAAGTTTGACTACCTTTTCAGACGTGTGTTTGGTTCAGTTAATTGACACGTTGATTTGAGTCTCTTTGCACACATTTTGCTGGCCAAAAGTAACATATTGTCTTTGCTTTTACTTTGATAGCACACAAAACAAGCCTTTCACTGTTATAATTAAAATTATTTTTCCTGAATTAACCAAGGCAACAATAAAAAATGCACCTACTCAATAATAAATTTCCTCATAATCAAAAGCTGGCTATTGTTTTTTCCTTCTAATATTAATTTTAAGGTTCAGATAATGACATTCGATTACCCTTATCGACTACCTGTTTTGTAATTATGAAAATTGTATTAAGTTTTCTGATATACAGACTAAGGAAGCTATGTATTCTCTTGTTTGTTTGTGAAGGCCTTATGAAGGGAAGAGTGCAGTAAGTGATTGCATTCCCTGTGATTTGGGGAAGTATTGTAATGCAACAGGACTTCTTTCGCCAACTGATGTTTGTGACAATGGATACTATTGTCTTCGTGGTGCTTCCATACCAAAGCCTAATAATGATTCAACTGGAGGCCAATGTCCTAAAGGCCATGACTGCAAAGCCGGCAAGCAACCAGCTCCCTGTAAACAAGGTTGGTTTTCTAAGTCCAAAATCTGATGTAGGTTAAATGGCTTTAGCAAGATTTATGTACCACATAAATTCCTTCTTTATCCATTGTCAGATCTGGATAGAGTTCTCTTTGAATTGTGGAAATTAGAGAGATTTGAAAGATTTTATTTAACAACAAGAGACTCCATAGAAATTTTTACTGTGCACGAGCCAGAATCCGTTCAAATACTGCACTATTACTCAGAATACATGGTGCAGCTCAGCTGTAGTTTTCGTCGCATCTGTAATTGGTGGACCAGGATTCGTCTCGATGTCACCAGAAAGTAAAATATTTGAGTAAATACTTTTGTGATTGAGACTTTTAAAAACACCAAAATCGATCTACCATTAGGCATTACACACAAATTTAGTAGTTATTCGCAATCTACTGTTACAGACTAAATCCCATACCAACATCTCCTTGTCAATGTCGACTGACCTGCTGATGTGTTTAACGTAAACATCCTGTATATAGGTTTGAAAAGCTGAAAAATTGTAGTAATTGTGGATACAAATTTCTTTTCGCACCCACTGCAGAAATTTTCTGTTAACGTCGCGTGAAATTTGTTTCTTTCGGTTCTCTTACACATGCTCTTCGGCTGTTTTGTCTCCGACTTTTGTTTAACATTTGCTAACTGACTAGCTGAAAATATAGATAACATGAAACTCATGATTAAATCGTAAGTGGGATCAAAAGGAAAATTCAAGTAAACAAAACCCAAATAATTACCTGAGGCTAAAGGCTAAAACATCAAATGAATTGAATTACAATTTGTTCACCTTTAAAATGCAGTGTGACTGAAACTGATCACCTTTCGCCTTTGGCTTCATGACTGATTAGATGTTTCCACTTGTCCAACTTAGTTATTGCATTCCCCATCAGAATTGTTATGCAGTAGTTGCACTTCGTACGTGGTCGAGTTTTGAATTAACTTTGATTTCAACTGTACTTCAACTGGGACAGGCAAGAAGCGTTTCCAAAAATATTGCCCAATTTCGCCAGTAATTTGGAGTCTACCTCTCGCCAGTCTGTAATCACTTCAAAAAGTAACTATATGTGCCAAAAATGTACGTCACGAGAGCAAACCAAGACAATCAAAATGGACAAAAACAACGTCCAACTTTTGGACCAGGAACTGAATCTTGTTGTTGTCGCTGAGGGGCGACGTTTCTTAATAAAACCCGTCAAAAGGCTTCGTTAGTTCGCATCAGATCACGATAAAACTTCCCACAACGACCTTAAGGGATATTCCCCATCAATTGACAGAGTTAGATTTTTGATTTCTGGATTTTGAGAGAATTAACGAGCAATGTTAGATTGCGTCGTACACATCGGAATTCACAATATTCAAAATTAACATGCATAGCCGAAGCCATAAATGTTTGCACAGTGGTAATAAGCGAAAATCTCTATTGACTGACTGAGTTAGACTTTTATTTTTGATTCTTGAGGGATTCTTCGAGCTATTCTTTGGGGAGATCCACTCCATATGATTTACTATGACATGACACAAATTTTAAAGACACACTGAAAAATATATTGCCCGAAGACCGGAGAACCTGGAAAACTGTGTTTGAAGAGTAATTCTAGCTGTCCATTACACTGTAAACATTGTGATATACCAGTTTCTGGTCCCGTTGTACGGCCGTACTTGTTCAAAGACAAGGAACATGCGTATGACACAGAACTTTGGCGCGGCTGCTAAGCTGATGATGATATCTCAGCAGTCAAAAAAAGCCTGGTTATGAGGTTGCACAAATGTGACCCAACGAAAACTAAAAAAAATAAGAACTTGCTGCATTTTTTAACTCTGCCCTCGTTCAGAGTAATTATTCCAGTAGTGTGCTTGGTGAGATGGTAAAGAGCCAAAAAGTGCGAATGGAATAATTATTTTATTAAATTTAATGAGCTTTCTGAAACCTTTCATATTTGAAAATTCTAAGCTTTGCCTCCAGGACAAATGTTTCAGCTTGGCAGCACTTTCCATAAGTTCATTCGGTATCTGAACTGATAACCGAGATTGAGCGAACCAATCAGAACGTAGAAACATAATGTTTGAGGCTGAAAACATAATAAACAGTAATTTCCCATTTGCATTTTTCAGGTTATTATGCAGATGTTACTGGATTAACCAACTGTAAAGTGTGTCCCAAAGGGTATGAGTGTGTGTATCAGACAGTAAACCCTGCTGTGTGCCCCCGAGGTTATTTTTGCCATGCAGGAGACGATTCCGTTTACAAAGGACAGAAGCAGCCATGTCCAAAAGGAACATTTGGGGCTAGAACTGAACTTACAAAAGTATCTGAGTGTACAGATTGCCTTGCAGGATACTATTGTCAAGGAGAAGCAAATATTAATGTTACAGCCGAGTGCCATTCTGGTTATTACTGTAGGATGAAAGCTTTTTCTCCTAAACCTTCTCTGGATGCTTCCTCGTCACCTCCAAATTTTGGTCCATGTCCTGCCGGGGGTTATTACTGTGTGCAAGGCTCAGAGGACTTCATGCCATGTGCTCCAGGTCGCTATGCACCCAATGGCCTCAATAAGATAAAGTCATCAGCTGATTGTACCTTGTGCGCAGCAGGATCGTATTGCGCCACTGGAAATCAAACATCTCCCACTGACCCATGTAGTCCTGGATATTACTGTCTTGCAGGTTCTCCTGTAGCGTCACCAACAAACCCTGTACATGGTGGGATATGCCCTGCAGGATTCAAGTGTCCTTCAGGATCAAAGTGGCCAGAGCCCTGTGTTCCAGGCACTTATAACAATGAGTCTGGCCAGGCAGTTTGTAAAGACTGTCCAGAAGGCTTTTATTGCTCCGGTAACACAACATCACCAGCCATGTGCCCAGCTGGGTATTACTGCCCCAAGAATACCATCACAGAGTTTGCAAATGCTTGCAAAGTGGGATATTTTAACAACCTTACTGGAAGAACTGATGTTAGTGCCTGCCAACCTTGTACTCCAGGACACTACTGTAATAGACCAGGTATGGTGAAAACTCTCTACTATCTGTTGAAGCTGATTATCTGTGGTAACATTCCTCCCTATAACCGATAACACATATAACCGATAACACATTGGGTCGATGGTGACTCTGATTGAAGATAATTGTTTAATTTTTTTCATTAGTTTTGGAATTCTTCAGTTGAATCATCCTGAAATAGTGGTATGAGGATCTAATGATGAATAGATTATTTACTTCCATAGTCAACTTTTGATTTGTTGTACTATTTTTTTATGCTATCATAAATCTTTCAATATGTTCTTTAGCAAGAAAACGGTGAATGTTAGACATCCAGTCAAATCCACGCATGAAGAAGCCTAGTGTTTCTAGGCGAAACGTCGCTAAGTTTCAGGATTAATGGCCAGTAATAGTTTTATTTTATTTATTTATTTGTTCTTTAGCAAGTTCCGTCTGATTTTTGATATTGCCTTTTTCATGTAATTAACATATTTAGTTGATATATAATTTAAAAGTTTTGCTTTTCTCAGAGAGTATTATTTAAAAAGCACTTGAAGCACTGATGTGTTGATTAGTTGGTAAAATCGATTAAAATGTCAAATAAATTGTGACAAATATTTATGTTATTCACTCTTAGGTGTATAAGGAAAGCTGATGCTTTGAGCTTCGTCTTTTTGCCAGAAAAATTTAAAAATATATTTGTTCAAGTTCATTTGTCAGCATTTTATATATATGTTACAGTGCTGAAAATCAATTTACCAACCCAGAATATTTTGTTTCTTTGTATTTCAGCTTATATTTTTATTTGCCAAAGAAATTGTGATATGATAATTTATAGGTTTGAAATTTTGTTTCAGGTCTTGCTAAGGAAACCGGACTTTGTGATGCAGGTTTTTACTGCACCAATGCATCAGTTACAGCTACTCCTAACTCTCCTGGTACTGGAGGTGGCATGTGTAAAAATGGCACTTTCTGCCCACAGGGAAGTACCGAGCCTCAGATGTGCCCCCCTGGACAATTTTGTGGCAGTTATCAATTGGCTTCCCCGTCAGGAAATTGCTCTGTTGGCTATTACTGTACGGGTGGAGCAAGGTCACCCAAGCCTACAGACAAGATCACCGGTAACGTGTGTCCAATGGGAGCGTACTGTCCACAGGGCAGTCATAATTACACTTTGTGCCCTCCAGGCACCTACAGTAATGTCACCCAAAATGAGGCATTGTCCAACTGTTTGCCGTGCACCAAGGGTTGGTTCTGCAGTAGCTGGGGTAATGTAAATCCAACAGACAAGTGTAGTGCAGGTTTCTATTGTCCAGAGGGACAGATTGTCCCTAACCCAAGCCCGTACAACTGTACTTTGGGACATTATTGTCCAAGAGGTTCTACTGCCCCTTTGAGATGCAATGCTGGGTTCTACCAGGATGAGATTGGGCAGCAAAACTGCAAGGTTGGTGTAATTTAATATGATTTATTATTGTGTTTTAATTCCTTCATTTTATCGTTCTAATTTCGTGTAGACAATTATTGTAATATCGGTTCGTTTTGATGCTGTTGGTAATGTGTGTGTAGTTATTTGGATAACTCTGTTATGTGTCTGTTGTCTTAGTGTTGTCAGTGAGTCGTTTGTTGGGTGCGTGTGTTGGTCGTTGACAGTTATGTGTACTGCTTGTAATACATTGAGCGAAACCCCAGTCGATTCTGCTGTTGCGTGTTTTGGGTGTTCAGCAATGTAATTGTTTGGGTCACCATTTTTAGTCACCCAGTAAGTTGTGCATTCAGGTTTTTCCCAGTTTCACCGATTTAAGTGGTCAGGAGGAATCACATTGGAAAGCTGGTTTACTAACTTAGAACACGCTATATTAAACCGTTGTCAACAGCTAACTGCACCCCACAAACAGCTCATTCATGACACTGAGATAACAGACACATAACAGATTTATTTTCTTGACTATACACATTACCAACAAGATCAAAGCGCATCAATCCCCAATATTCTCTGCCAATACCATCATTGTTTCCATTTCAGACGATCAGTAACACCCCGTCTCTACTGACCAATCAGGTCAACAACCAGAGTACTTATATGATTCACTGACAACACACAAATCACTTAACTCTGAAGAGGACATCACTTCTCTACTGACCAATCAGGCTAACGACCAGAGTACTTATATGATCCACTGACAACACACAAGTCACTTGACTCTGAAGATGACATCACTTCTCTACTGACCAATCAGGTCTACCACCACGGTACTTATATGATCCACTGACAACACACAAATCACCTGATTTTAAAGGTGACATCACGTCTCTACTGACCAATCAGGTCAACCATCAGAGTACTTATACGATCCACAGACAACATACAAATCACTTGACTCGAAGATGACATCACGTCTCTACTGACCAATCAGGTCAACCATTACAGTACTTATATGATTCACTGACAACACGCAATTTACTTGATTCTGAAGAAGACATCACGTCTCTGCTCACCAATCAGTCAACCATCACAGTGCTTGTATGATCCACTGACAACACGCAAATTTCTTGATTCTGAAGATGACAACACATCTCTACTGGCCAATCATGTCAACCACCACAGTACTTATATGATCCACTGACAACACGCAAATCACTTGATTCTGAAGATGACAACACGTCTCTACTGACCAATCAGGTCAACAACCAGAGTATTTGTATGATCCACTAACAACACACAAATCACTTGACTCTGAAGATGACAACACATCTCTACTGACCAATCAGGTCAACCATTACAGTACTTATATGATCCACTGACAACACGCAAATCACTTGATTCTGAAGATGACTACACATCTCTACTGGTTAATCATGTCAACCACCACAGAACTTATATGATCCACTGACAACACACAAATCACTTGATTCTGAAGATGACAACACGTCTCTACTGACCAATCAGGTCAACAACCAGAGTATTTGTATGTTCCACTAACAACACACAAATCACTTGACTCTGAAGATGACAACACATCTCTACTGACCAATCAGGTCAACCACCACAGTACTTAAATGATCCACTGACAACACACAAATCACTTGATTCTGAAGATGACATCACGTCTCTACTGACCAATCAGGTCAACCATTACAGTACTTATATGATCCACTGACAACACGTTAATTACTTGACTCTGAAGATGACAACACATCTCTAATGACCAATCAGGTCAACCATTACAGTCCTTACATGATCTTCTGACAACACACAAATCACTTGATTCTGAAGATAACACCACGTCTCTACTGACTAATCAGGTCAAAAACCACAGTACTTATACGATTCACTGACAACATACAAAAACTCAATTCTAAAGATGAAACCACGTCTTTACAAACCGATGAGGTAAACAGTTACTGTACTTATACGATACACTGACAATACATGATTTCAGATATGATTGTCGAAATGTCAGCCAATACCATCCACAACAGACCTCGGGACTACACACACCTGGACGATCAAACACCACCAAGTCACGATATAACGTTTAGGTTCAAACCATTTGCGATTTTACTGTAACTTTTAGCAATCAATGCAAATTACAACTTTGTTAAGCTTTTGAATTTTAAATGTTTTAGGATTGCCCAGCTGGTTATTTTTGTGATAACCGCCTAGCTCCAGTTGTGTTATACCACAATAGTACCTGTCCTCCGGGATATTACTGCCCAAAGGGTACCACACATGCATACGAGTTCCCATGCCCGGTTGGAACATACAGTAATACTATTGGACGATGGATGAAGACCCAGTGCAGCCCCTGTGATGGAGGTTTCTACTGTGATGAACTTGGTCAAACGGCTTCAACAAAGAAGTGTGCTCCAGGTACATTTTTCATTTATATAACAGGCAAATGTTTAAAGCATTTTTGTATATTTCTGTGGCAAAAAGCTTGCATTGCAACAATCTCAAAATTTGTTCCTATTATTATGGTGATATTGCCGACTCTTATGAGCAGGAAGTTACCTTAAGTATGTTGTGTACTGTTGGATATGTAACTAAAAATTCAATGTAATTCTTTCTTTTGCTTATTCTAGGTTACTATTGTCGAGCTGGTGCAACTGTTTCAACTCCTGAATATCACCTAGAAAACGCTACCCTCTGCCCTCCTGGCACTTTTAATTATTCTGATGCAGGACCCTGTCCTCCTGGTTTTTACTGCCCTCTGGGGACGGCAGAACCATTAAAATGTGAACCAGGTACATTTAGCAACCAAACAAAACGTTCATCCATTAAACAATGTGAAAACTGTACTGCGGGAATGTTCTGTGGAGACTATAACCTGACTGCTCCATCGGGGTCATGTCGTAAAGGCTTCTATTGCCCAACTGGTGCTTCAAAGCCAGACTGGATTCCTTGTCCAACTGGAACATTTTGTAAGGAGGGAAGTTATGAATATGCACAGTGTCCGGAAGGAACATTCAGGAATTTAACAGTGGGGAAATCTATTGGCGATTGTTTTAACTGCACACCTGGGTTTTACTGTCAAGGCAAGGGACTGTCCTCACCTACAGGACCTTGTGGAGAAGGGTAAGGTTTATTTTGAATTCAAATAATATGAATGTCGGAATACCGTATTTCCTTGCATAAACGCCACCCTCGTATAAGCTGCACCTAAAAACCAAAATATTAATAAATGCCGCCCTCGAATAAACGCCACACCTGAGAGCCGAAATATTGACAAACGCCACCCTCAAATAAACGCCTTTAATTCGATTATTGAACAAAAGAAAGTAATTATAGTGCAATACAATAATTACGCATTTACAAGCACAACACGCTGTAGTTTTAAAACTGTAAAGCTTGGTCGGTACAGCCAGACAAAGAATTGTATCATTTTCCTTACTTTTTAAAGTAAATTTACGGTTGTTTGTTTAAAAAAATAAACAGCATTTTAAATAAACGCCGCCCTCCAATAAACGCCGCACACTAATCTTGAAAAACTTAATAAACATTGCAACGTTTATTCGAGGTAATACGGTATGTTATCAAGTGTTTTGTCAATCATTTTTCATCGCAACTTATTACAAGCTACTAGCTTTAACTACTATCGTGATGAAATAAGGGTTTATCGTATTATATCGTCTCGTATTGTATCGTATCGTATATAATCTTTGCTTTGTCTTTCCATCAATCAAACTAAAAGTTTGCTGTTGATACTGTTAGTAGTGTTGATATTATCAAAGATTGTCTTTGTTATGATTTGTACCCAGGTATTACTGTCCATCAGGGATGAAAGAGAAATTTCCGATAGGATATCACTGTCCAGTTGGTCACTATTGCCCTGGTGGTGTGCCAGAACCCATTCCATGTCAGAGCAACAGTCAGGTGAACACCACTCATGCTGTGAAGTGTAACCCATGTCCTGCTGGCCACTACTGTGTCATACAAGGAATCGCTATAGTTTGTAAGAAAGGGTTTTATTGCCCAGCAGGAACAGGGAGAGATCTAAAACCATGTCCCAAGGGAACATATGGAGACCAGAAGGGGCTTTACAAAGTTGAACAGTGTAAGGTTTGTGATGCAGGAAAGTATTGCGGTTTTGAAAATGCAACTTCTGTCACTGGCCCTTGTAAGGCTGGTTACTGGTGTGCATATGGAGTTGACAGACCTGGCCCACTTGGAGAAAACACTACATTTTCTCAACCATTGAATGCATCATGTCCACACTATGATGGCCAGGAAACTGGATTAGGTGGTATTTGCCCCATTGGTCATTACTGCCCCACAGGCTCACCAGCGCCCTTGACGTGCCCCCCAGGAACATATGGTCCTTTGCCGAAAATGGCTTTGTGCTGGCCTTGCATGGAAGGTTATTACTGTCCAGGTAATAACTCTGAATACAACAGCCGGCCCTGTCCCCAGGGGTACTACTGCCCGAATGGTACTGTGGATCCTTATCAGTTCCCTTGTGATCATGGTACATACAATGACAAGACAGCACGAACTAATGAGACTGATTGCTTGCCTTGTAAGCCTAGCATGTATTGCCCTCGTAGAGGTAAGATTCTGGACTTATCAAATACTTTTCATTTGTTTTGCAATATAATGATATATCAATAAAATTTTGTAGAAATTAGTATTAAGGATTGTGACTAATAACAACATGCTTTTAAATTGTCATAATATTTGCTTTTTAAGAAATATTGATAAATAAAAATTAAAAAGATTTTTGCACAGAAAAAGATATTGTAGTTTTCAACTTTCATAAAAACGTCTTGGTCTTTATCATATGTATAAAACCAGAAGTTAATTTTAAAATTGTTTGAAAACTAAAATCAGATTTTCATTTGGTATGAACAAAGGTTTTTTTTGTTCTTCTAACGGACGTATTTCTTCAAAGGTGTTTGGTTGCTTTCTGTAAGTATTTTTTGTGCTCGTAGTTTCTTAGAAATGATGTCAAACGACACCCACAAATTATTCCAAACAATATCTACCACAGTAATTTTTAAGTCGTCTATCTGGTTTTTCATGTTAACTTCTAGAGGTATACCAAACAACTATATTTAACGGCAGCATAAATTTTTTTCCGAGCGTCATTGATGTTTTGTTATTTCATGATCAGGAATGGTAACACCCAATGCAACTTGTGAAGCAGGATACTATTGCAGGCGTTATGCCAGATCAGGAACTCCGAACCAGGCACAGGATGCGAATATATGTCCAGTGGGGCATTACTGCCCTCAAGGCACAGCTGAACCTAATAAATGTCCCAAAGGAACATTTGGAAACATAACAGGTATTGGGATGCTTTACAAGTTTTATCAGACCAAATAATTACATTGTTATAATTAGGGTGTATAGTACAGCTGCTAAGGGTCAAAATGTTCACTTTTTGATAAAAGCATGAAACTTTGCAGGATTATAAGTATCACTGAGACTAACATTTTTGGATATGGAGC
>JAOCNB020106895.1:0-11313 GCA_026546465.2 Palythoa caribaeorum | reverse complement strand
AGATGGGTTTAAACATCTTTTATTGAAATCTAAAGCTAAAAGATGAAAACAGAGTGAGAAAAACAGCAAGTGAATAAAGAGAATTAATCTGGTACAAAGCAGGTCTAACTTATTTTTTGTTAGATCCATTATAACCCTAGTCTAAATTAACCATATAAATAGCTACCAAGGAAAAAAACTTAATTGAAAACCATCATCATCATCCCCATCATCTTCATCATCATCATCCTCATCATCATCATCATTACCATTATCATCCTCATCCTCATTATCATTATTATCATCATCCTCATCAACATCATCATCACCTTCATCCTCATCTACATCCTCATCACCATAATCATCATCACCATCATCATCATCATCATCATCATCACTTTCATCATCCAAATCACCATCATCACCACCATTTTCATCATCGCCATCACCTTCATCCTCATCATCATCACCTTCATCCTCATCATCGCCATCATCATCACCATCACCATCATCATCATCATCATCATCATCACCAACATCATCATCACCATCATCCTCATCATCATTCTCATCCTCATCACCATCATCATCACCATCATCATCATCACCATCATCCTCATCACCATCATCATCATCCCCATCCTCATCACCATCATCATCCTCATCACCATCATCATCCTCATCACCATCATCATCACCTTCATCCTCATCCTCATCAGCATCATCATCCTCATCACCATCATCATCTTCATCCTCATCACCTTCATCATCATCATCACCTTCATCATCATCATCATCATCACCTTCATCATCACCACCATCATCATCATCATCATCATTATCATCATCCTCATCACCATCATCATCACCTTCATCATCATCATCACCATCATCATCATCATCACCATCATCCTCATCACCATCCTCATCATCATCATCCTCATCATCATTCTCATCCTCATCACCATCCTCATCACCATCATCATCACCTTCATCCTCATCATCATCCTCATCACCATCATCATCATCATCACCATCATCATCACCTTCATCATCACCATCATCATCACCATCATCATCATTATCTAATATTAGGAAGCTTTCAAACACTAACAGTGGTTTTCAGAATAGACCTAATCCGCTACCCTCAATGTTTTCTTAATACAGTCCTCTTGGGAAATAAGGTTTTTTGTTTCAGATGTGGTGATGAGAAAAACACGAAAGAATGTTCAGCTTAAACAAAGAACCTCATTTCCCAAGAGGACTGTATTAACATATTATTGGGGAAACATTGAGGGCTGCAGATTAGGTCTATACAGTACAGTGTAATGTGATACAACACAATGCAAAGTGCAATACAATTTAATGCACAAACAATGCAGTGCAAAATGAAAACTTTTATACAATGCACAGTACAGAACATTTACAATATCATTTGCACAGTACAAAACACCAGAGCTTGCTAATACAGGAACTTGATCAATCTTGCTCAACACCGTCCGCTAAAAATTTTCCTGTGAAGTTGAATATACTCAGCTCTTCGCAAAAAATGGCTCACCTCATCAAAGAATACAGTAGAAATTAAATTTTATGATTTGTCTTTCAAGAGTAGTTTTTGCATCATTTACTTTAAGTTGTGTTAAAGGTATGATATTACGGAATATTAATAGTAAATCTAGAGAAATTTTAGGATAGAAGTGTTGTTTTTGGTGATTTTAACCATTTAATCAGTGGAAAATTAAACTTTGCTCATCTCAAATAGTTTCTAGGGGACTTTTTTTTCACCCATTAAGAATTATCAAATTGGAACAGTACAATGCATGATGCAATACAAAAAAGGGCAATGCAATACAATTAAAAATTAATACACTTCCTTTGGATAATACATTACTTAGATTGACTCAAGACAAATGTAGCAAACACTCATTTTGTCTTACATTTTATTTCATGCACAATTTGATGATGTGTAATGGAATCAGTTAAAATATACAACTTTGTGAAGACCATGGCCAAATGGAATCTATTTGTTAAACATTCTGCTTTGGAAAAGACAAATAGAGATAATTATTGTTGATAACTCAAGTATGAATATTATTATTTTATGCCAGGCTCAAACCACTGGACGTAGAGTTTATGAAGCAGCTTCATGACAAGGTAAACATTATCCCTGTTATTGGCAAGGCAGACACACTGACTCCAGAGGAACTCAAGGCCATGAAACACAGGGTAAGTTAATCAGTTTGGAAATATTTTGTGTTGTTTTCTTTTCGTTGATGGAAGTTTACCAGTTAGTTGTGTTTAATTTTAAACTGATATTTCATCATGGTTGCAGACTTTCATGATAGTGGTCCATTTTATTGGGTAATTTTCATTAAATTAAATTAAAATAAATTATAGAAAAAATCGATATTGAACTTTGTAATCAAAACAAACTTACAGTTGACTACGGAAAATTTGAACAAAAAAAAACATTTTGCAAATCTCTATCACTTTTGAACATAAAAGCTCCATACACCCCACCCCCTCTCTCTCTGTCTTGGGTGCTCCATCGTTTACAAGTACATTAACTACATTCATAAATTTTGTAAAAACAATCTGTTATTAGTTATAGCTTTGTTCACGGACCATTAATAAAAGTGAAGTTGTGGAGTGAGTAAATTAAATACATGGTTTCAAACAAATACTAGTTTAATTTAAAAATTCCGCGTGTATAAAACATGATAAAATAGATAAAAATATGAAAACTTTATGGTTTGCAGGCATTGAAATTTAAAATTTTAAACGCATTTGTGTTTTTAAATTTTAACGCATTTTATCATGGTTGTAAACACTTACATATGGGATTTATTTGTTTTACAAGGTGCTAAATGAAATAGATGAGAACGGGATAAACATTTACCATATTCCTGATGCTGATAGTGACGAAGACGAGGAATTTGTACAACAAACGAATCAGTTAAAGGTGAGGAGTTTGACCTGCGGTTTAGCTATAGGGTGGATAGTTGAAAATACAGTACTAGTAGCACTAGTCGGTTGATGCGGTTTTAGTGAGACCGAAAGTGGATACCTTTGAAAACACATCAGTGCGAACATGACCTTGGTCTTCAGATGTGGCAAAATAACAACAGTTTTTGCTTGTTGCTATAGGAATTTTGCTATTCTTGATCGAATGCTTGACAGAGACAAGCTTCATGACAAATGCTGTCAGGCCGTGCGCACTATACTGGTGTAAAATTCCGTCACATTTTGTTTTCGTAAATTGAAGACGTTTATGCTGCCTGACGTCACTCCCGAGAGCAAGAAATTGTGCCATATCCTGCCTAATGCTGCATAAAATCCTACCCACCGCTTCTGAATACTGCCTAAATAAAAAATAGCAAGCAAAAACAATCGTCACTTGAAAATTTCTTGATCGTGTTCAAAAACTTTTACGTCGGTAAACTCTAAATATTTGCGAGATATTGTTAGAACCTCGAGTTATCTTCAGTTTGTACTAATAGTACAAGTTGCAAAAAATTCTGGCCAAAAATTTCCGTTTTGTTCACAAAGTGTGCAAAATGACACAAAATCAATTTATCGTTTGCCTCAGTACAAAATCTGCCAAGTTTATCTTTAGATGGAAATAATTGGTGACTGAAGTATGTTCTAACAAATTGTTGCTGTTGTGAAGGATTAGGAAAAGACCTATGAAATAACTAACCAACTATAACTGATGAGTTGTTTTCGTTTCAAGGCGAACATTCCCTTTGCCGTGGTTGGAAGTAATACCCTTATAGAGGTGAATGGAAAAAAGGTCAGAGGGCGCTTGTACCCCTGGGGGGTGGTACAGAGTAAGTACAAAATACTATGTACTACTACTACTACAGCTACTACTACTACTACTACTACTAATAATAATAATAATAATAATCATAATCGATTTATACAGCACTTATTCGTAAGCTCTAAGCGCTTTATAATTTTAAAATTTAGTACTAATATAATTAAAATCAAGTACTAATATAATTAAAATCAAATACTAATATAATGAAAACTATTAGATACTGATTACTAAAATACAAGTACAGATTAAAGCAAGTTTGAACATGTGAGTTTAGAGCTGGGATTTAAAGGCTGACAAACTACGTACAGATCTAATGTTTTTAGCTGGAGAATTCCGAAGATAAGGAACGTGGACAGAATAAGAGTGAAAGCCAAGTTTTGGTTTTAAAATTTACTGTTTCCATGGTCTTACTGCTTTAAATGACGAATGTAATAATCCCTTTGGTGTGTACCTATGTTAAAGTTCTCTTGGATAGATTGGGGCCATATTATGTATACAGGCTATTAAAAGTTAGTAAGTTGATTTTAAATTAGAACATAAATCTGTACTCAACAGTAAACTAGTGTGCAATTGTTGCAGAATTGGAGAGATGTGATCATTTTTGCGCTTTCTAGCAATAATCCTTGCAGCAGAGTTTTGCACGCTCTGGAGTTTTTGGAATACACTAGTGACTGAATAAGAATCTTACACACATCATCTGATAAGTAATTCCTTACTGAGTGATTTGAGCATATTAAAACCTTTTTCCTTTTAGTAAGACGTAATATTTTACTTTTTCTAGTTGAAAACCCCGATCATTGTGATTTTGCACGGCTACGATCAATGCTAATGTAAGTCAATAAGTAATGGTTGAATAACTGTCAACTAATTTGAAAGTTTTTCAGTTTTTCTTCTTTTCTTCCTCCTTCCGTCTCTGGCTCCCTCCCTCCCTCCATTTTTCCTTCCTTCCTTCCTTTCTTCCTTCTTTCCTTCCTTCGTTCAAACCTTCAATCCTTCCCTCCCTCCTTCCTTCCTTCCTTCCTTCCTTCCTTCCTCCTTCCTTCCCTCCCTTCCTCCTTTCTTCCTTCCATCCTTCCTTCATTACTTCCTTCCTTCCTTTCTCTTTTTTAACTTGCCTTTATTCTCCGTTTGCCCCTTTTTCTCACTTCCCTCCTCTCACATTCCTTCCTTCCTCGCCCTATCCTTTCTCGCTCCCTCCCTCCTTCTTTCTTCACAATCTCATTTTGTTCTACGTTTCCACCACTTAAGTTTCATTTCTTTCTCGCTTTCTGTATTTTTTCCCCCTTTTGTTCTTCTATATGATGCTTGACAGTTCAAACAAATTCAGTTCTTCTCGGCTTACATTACTGGACACATCCCATGAAATTGTAAAACCTATATTTAATGCAGAACACACATGCAAGATCTTAAAGATGTTACACAAGACCAACACTACGAGAACTTCCGTGCTGCGCGATTGGCGAGCCAAGATATGACCAATGGTAACGTTTACCCAGCAGTTAGTCACATGAATGGAGGGACTCAACCAACGTAAGTTTAGATAAAAGAAGACATTGCGTGACTCTTGCGTAATGTTATTATTGGAACTTTAGTGAAGCAGTTTTGGGTAGTTTTGTGACAAACTTGAGCTCATATTGAGTGAAAGTTTTTCCAGGACTCCGAATATTTTAAGCCCCTGTTTTTAAAGAGATATTTCTTTACCTAGGAAAGAATTATGATGATATTAAAACTTTTTAGATTTGTCAAGGAAATAAAATTGCCAACACCAAAAACTGTAGCTCAAATCAAACTCAAGGTAAGGTTGCAATTGAAAGCGGGGACGTGGATTTGCAATCTTGAAGACACTGAGACAGTGATAATCAGCTTTTGTAGAACTGGGCTCAGAAAATCTCTTGCTTGAAGTAATGAAAAGTAAATATGGCGCTCGTTGGATTGTTATTTCTTGGACTAATTTATAGACTTACAAGATCGTAAATAATTAAGGAACTCTTTCTTGCAGCTTGCAAGAGGCAGTGTCAGAAAAGGACAAAGCACTCAGAGAAAAGGAAGAAGAGGTAAAAAATTGTATTTGCAAACGAAGAGCTAAGTGTGAATAACAGGTGTCAAAATAGACCCTTTCACGATTAATGTCAAGCATACGTAACTTTTGATAAATACAAAATAGCGAAAATCAATCAATGTCAGTGGAAAGAGCTCCTAAAATTACAGAATTTACCATTTTTGATGGCGATAGGCGAAAACCTCGCGAATATACAGCTCCGTAAAATTGCGAAAATTTACAGACATTTTTATGAGTGGCATGAACTCGTCCCCTAACATACATTTCTCTGCATGTAAAAATTAGCGATTTCGTACGTGGCTATATCTTCACCATCTTATCACATATTAACCCCAAACTGGGCAGTTATACTAATTCTGAAGCATTCGTTCAACCAGTAGCGATAATGTTTTGCTTATTGGACTAAATAAAATTTTGTCAAAAACCGTGAAAGAGTCTATTATAGTTGTTCGATTTATCAAAACGGTGTTTGATAAACTGCCCGCGAGGTGACTAAGGCCTCGTTCACACTATACCAGATATCTGTTTACCTGTCGATACGATAGCTGTTCCATTCCAGTATGAACACGTAGCAGCGTGAAATGATCTCTTTGTTCATGTCAACGTCTATGTCCAGGTGTTGTCTCGTCTGTGTCTATAAATGACTTGTTTATGGGCTTTTGTAGTATTGAAGCCCCTCATATTAAAGTATAAGATAAGCACATGTTATTTGCGACTGTTTCCTTTAATCATGTTTTTGTCCGTTCCCCTTCCCCCTAGCTCTGCCAGCCATTTAACGGCTGCCGGCTCACCCTAGTAGAACGCTCCTTTTCCTTGGTTTTTGGTACCAATAAAAACACGCATTTTTGCTAACAGTTATAAGCCTGGTTCATACATACGACATAATGACATAACGACACTAGCATAACGACAGTAAAAGGCCATTATGCCGTTATGTTTGAAGTGTGAACGTGTTGAGATAACGACATAATAGCAAGATAAAGAAAAAAGTGATCTTTTCTTTATGCCGTTATGTTTATGTCGTTACGACATTGCGTTTGGATTGTGGAAGGAAAAAACAAGTGTGAACAACCTTTGACATAATGACATAACAAAGAACCAATCAGAGTGTCTCAAAATCGTTTGGACCTAGTCTCCCCTCTGGTAGTTTTCAAAATTGTGGCTTCTATGGAGGATATTGATAGTGGCGATGTTGAAATAGAATTAATGTGGATGTTGACAAATTGTAGTGCAGAGATACCGTGTCATACATGACAAAACCTTAAAAGATTTCAAAGACTGTACAATGAGAAATAAAGAGCGAACAAAAGTTACTAACAGCATTAATTGCTTGACATCGTCGTCTCAGTAAAAGAAACAAAATAGAGGCAAATGCAACAAGGACAGTAGCCTCAGCCATCTTTCATTTCTTTGCTGGCACTAATTTCGTTATGTTGGTGTTCACATTCGCGTCATAAGTCGCATAAGCTTCTTCTGTCATTATGGCGTTTTCTCGTTTATGTCATTATGTCGCAAGCGGTGAACCAGGCTTAAGTCATAGATTCACATTATTGTGTGTCCTAATGGATTTTGTCGTGTAACTCCAAATGGTTTGAATGAATGACGATTTTGCTTTTATTTCTAAGTAAGTGGCTCAATTTAATTAGAAAGGTCAAGAAAACTTTAATAACCAAAATGCCGAGCTTAATGTCCGACCAGAGTTTGTTTTTACTGGACTCTGATACCCGGCCATTATTTGCAGCCTTTCTTACAAAATCATCTTTTTTTGAACGCAATTTGACAAATTCTGGTTGCACATGGGTCGCGAACTAATATAACCTTGGGTTATATTATTGAATAAAAGTTTAATCTTGCTAATTGTAATTCTTACCGTGACCGCAACCGTAAAACTCTGCTCTCAATGATATGTGGCCATACCAGCTAACAGGAAGAATACGGATATACTTGGCGATAAAGGGATAAGCAAGAGGATGGCTGACAACTGTAAGCCGATCACTGTTTCCGACAAACGTCTGAAATAAAATGAAATCTCCTTAGTGCCATTTAGTTTAAATTTGCCGGCATTGGCGGAGTTATTAAATCAAAAGAAGCAAATGTCTGTACTGTTGCACTTTGTAATACTTGTCGCACTTTGTAACAAACTTGTAGCACTAATTTGTAATAAACTTATCGCACATTTTAATAAAAAAGCTGTCGCACTTTGTAATAAAATAGCTGTTGCACTTTGTAATAACAGGTTGTCGAATTTTGTAATAAAATGAAATTTCTTCAAATACCAAGTGCAATGTACTATCAGTAATGGAAAATACTATATTTTGACCACACACTGAACATTATAATACCGATTGCGCTATTGCTCTGTATTAGTTTTAAATTATTAGTTAAGTTCAATGTGAATTGAACTAACACACTTTTCGTTTTCAAAACAAGTTTCACTTTTCTTTTCTTTTCTTTTTTTTGGGCAAGGGGATGGTTGTGATTGTTTACATAGCCTGTTAGGAGATCATAGGTTTTTTTAACTCATCTGTTTTATTTCTGACGTTCAAGATAAATCTCCTCATTACCCCTTCCCCTCCCCGCCCAGGTATAAATGATAAATGTTCCCCAATGTACTTTGAAAAGATGATGAAATACTGTTTCTAATAGTTATTACCATTACAAATTAATGCAATTTATGTTTGCTTGGTTTTAATCCAAATAAGCTGCGATTTTTGAGTTAATGATGGCTCGCCTTATGAAGGTTTTCTGATACTAATATTTTTGTGACTGCAATCGACTCCATGATAAATTGACTTGGTATTTGAAGAAATTTTATTCCATTACAAAGTGCGACAGCCTTTTGTTACAAAGTTCGACAACTGTTTTATTACAAAGTGCAACGACTTTTTATAACAAAGTGCGACAGCTTTTAAATTACAAAGTGCAACAAGTTTATTACAAAGTGCGACAGGTATACAAAGTGCGACAAGTTTATTACAGTATGCGACAAGTTTGTTACAAAGTGCAACAGGTATTACAAAGTGTGACAAGTTTGTCACAAAGTGCGACAGGTATACAAATTGCAACAAGTGTACAAAGTGCGACAGGTATTACAAAGTGCAACGATTATTACAAAGTGCGAAAGGACAATGCTTCTCAAATCTTATGAGGTCATCTTACTGCGTTATATAACTTGAAATACACCTCATCGTCGCTATAAGACAGGTTATATTTTGTCACCCATTGGTCGTAATCTTGTCGGCCTTGAGTTGCAACGTAAGTTATTTTCATTCGTTGTCCCAAATACACCAGCAGCCATTGGTTGCCATTGTTGATCTTGGCCGACCACGCCCCAGTTCGCCCATGACCTGCCTGGAAATGTAACCGGGCATTGGGTGCGCGGTAGGCTTCATCCCAGATTGATGACGCTGAGATGTGGCTGTCACGAATAATCCCGCTTTCCATTCCAACCGCGCTCATACACTTGGGTGGTTTGATTGGTGCTTCAGGAAACAAGTTGAAACTCACGGTTAGTGTGACAAAGTTAATCCAACAAGCTTTACGCTAACACTTTATTTTATAATTCTTTAAGGAAACCAAAACTGTTTGTAAACTGTGCCGTGCTAACGAAGCGTGCTTCCCATTTTTACGAAAGTGTTCTTTCGCTAAAATGAGTGTCATCTTCTGTTAGGGGCTAACCTGCGACGGATTAGTGTCCCGTCCAGAGGGATTGGTTTCAATCAATCAATGACTCTCACGAGTTTTGCGCACTTTTCCACGTTTTTCAAAGATTAAAACATGACTCGTGGTTTATTTGATTTTCTAAAGATAAATAATAGCCTTAGCGTTTAAAAGTTTTCACAATAGTTTTTGCTGTTGCTATTACTATTACAATTAGCATTATTATTAATATTACTTATACTAATCCTAATCCTATTACTATTACTATTATTATTACTACTACTATTACTACTTCTAAATATAACTACTGCTACCATTAAATTTCTTTTATCTATTATACAGCACCTGTATAAACACCAAAGACTTTAACTTCGCACAAGGACAAAATTCGTCTTCTTCCTGGCATCCTGATGGTGACAAACCGCCCAATCGCTGGTGAAGTAACTGAATAGTAATTGCCCATTTTCTTTTCCTGTGACGCCTGAAGAACACGAGGATTGTAATTTCCACGGTTGGCAAGGCTTGTTCCTAAGACAATGAAGTTATACAGACATTATGTAGATAGACTCACAAGTTCAGCATATGCGTGCCAATGGTAACTTATAGTCACTACATAGGGCACTATGGCCACATGGGTCAGCGAGTATTACCCCTTATATCTATCCTTAAATAAAGTGAGGCTAAGTGTTAGAAGCTGTGGACAGCTGTTTCGGCCTCACCCAGGTGGCCATAGTGCCCTATGTAGTGGCCGCAAGTTACCACTGACATGCATAAAATCTCATCTTAAAACTCACCTGTTCAAACTTGCTTTTAATCTGTAATTAGTATTTAGTAACTAGTAGTAGTTTTTAATTATAATTATTTTATAAGGATTTTGTTTTCTTTTATATTAGTGTTAAATTGTTTTTTAAAATTGTAAAGCCCTTAGAGCTTAGGAATTAAGCGCTATATAGTGTATAAATTATGTAGTGGCCGCAAGTTACCATTGACACGCATGTGCTGAACTTGGGAGAATATTTTTCTCAGTCACATCCCAAATTATGCTACAGCATTATGCTTAAAATTTACATTTTATAAACAGCTGAACTGAAGGGTTTACTGAAATAAACTTTCAATAAAATACTTTATCAACTGCTGTGAAAACCCAAGAACCTGACTTGTTTTGTTTTTCGTTTCGTTTTGTTTCGTTTCCGATATTTGTTATTTACAGAGTTCACTGGTTGATTCATTTCGCTCCGTCCTTCCAATCCATACAAAGCTCTCTTATTTTAGCGATTTTTAAAAGTGTATCGTGGCTTCGCAGTTACTCTCAGATTTGGTAAACCTACTAATCTTTGGCTGCTCTTTCAAATGGCAGGTTCCATTTTTCAATTCAATTGATTTTAAATATTCGTACCGAGTTCCCTGCTCGTTTAGAACATGGCTAATTCAAAGCCTGTCCTGTTCAAAGTTTTTACTTTGAAGAAGGTTCAGGAAACACCCGTGAAACTTCAGCGAACAGTTTCTACAGAAACGTTTTTATCGATATATCTTCAAACTTTTAATAGGTCAGTTTAATTACTGTAACATCACTAAAACGCTGAAAGTGCTATTGGCCAATGAAATGAAAGAAAAAAATTTGTTACATAAGTGTAAATAAACTAATAAAAAAATAATCGCATGACGTTTCGGCCATTATGCTAATTTAAAAATTTTGTACTTAAATCTTCATTTTGCTCTTGTAATTACTTCTCTCGTTTGAAAATGGCTGTATGAAATGGCCGAAACGTCATGCAATTAAAAACACTACTAG